>OY978226.1:32471711-32608670 GCA_963854785.1 Vaccinium vitis-idaea | reverse complement strand
GCACGGCCCCTTGAGCTAGCCGCACGGTTTATCTTCCCACATTTTAGCCGTACGGCTAACTCATGTTAGCCGCACGGTCAACCAGTTTAGCCGTACGGCTATGTGTCAGGAAATCTTCGAAAATCTAACAGCAGAAGCATCTCATCATTCTGGAAAGATTTCGCAAGATTTTATTCCTCTTTTTCGCCTATAAATAGTTCCTCATCCCCTCCATTTCAAGAACACAAAAAACTCCACTATTCCGACGACACGCCGGAAAATTTCCCGGTCACTTTCTCGTTCAAAGTCCCATCCAAACACCCGTAAAAACTTCCTAGTCTATTCCGTTTTCTTCGTCCAAAAGCTCTCAATAACCCTCCAGCATACATCAAATCCATTCCCAAAGAGTTCAAGTCCAAAATCTGAAATTCTCGAAGTTGTTCAAAGTTTCCAGTAAAGGTACAATCATATTTCGCGAAGTCGGGTTCAAAACCTTGGCTCTTTCAAGGGATCCTCCCGGGTCGAGGGTGACTCCAATAGTCATCCCTAGGCTCGGGTGGTCAAATTTTTTATAAAAATCAGATTTTGCAAGCAAAAACAAGTTTCTGTTCGAAAAACAATTTTTTGAAAAATCTTTCAAAAAGTTAACCGTGCGGCTAACCTAAGTGAGCCGTACGGCCAACTAAGGTTAGCCGTGCGGCTAACTTTGACAGCATAAAATTTCCCCTGTTTTCCCTCTGTTCGTGCTCTGTTTTCTGGTTTTCTGCAACTTCTTTATTACACTTTCACCCCTTTACTCTTCCATTATTGCTATTAAATCCCTCCATTTAATTTTATTTCCGTTATGATTTTATTACTATTGTTTCTTCTTATTTATTTGCTTATTTGTTAGAGTTTTCAATAAAATGTTTTCTAAAATCCCACAAAAATTTAGTAAAGACCGGGAATTTCCCGAGCGAGCGGGGTGCTTTTCAATAAAACCTTCCACGTTCTTAACCTGGCTTCCGAATCCAAGAATCTTTTTTCGCAAATCAAATCCTTTTCCAAAAACGGCACGAGAGTCATTTATTTTTCAAAACGGTTTCTCGGGTACCCAAAATCATTTTCTAAATAAATCCCGGGTGGCGACTCACATTTTTTTTCTTTTCATTTTCCAAAACAGAAGGTCGAGCCGCGTGGATCGACGACCGTCCACAATAGTTTTCCAAAAGATTTTAGCAACTGTTGCTAAAATCATGGTATTTCAAATCATAAAATTAAGTGTTTTCGTGTTTTATTTTTTTGAATTTTTTTACACCGAATTAAAGTACATGAGGAGAACTTTAATTTGGTGCGAAAAAAATCGAAAAACGATACACGGAACCACTTCATTTTTTTATTTCAAAATATTGATTTTAGCACCTGCTGAACTCATTTGCTAAAATCATGGTTGATTTTAGCAACTGAGTTGCTAAAATCTTTTGGAAAACTATTAAGGGAGATGAAATAGTATAGGGTTTAATGGGGAAGACTAATATAGTAATATGTACCAATAGTAACATAAATATACTAGTATATATATATATATATATATAGGGGCCGCTTCTAGTCCGGACTCCGGACTTGCGGACCCCTATGATCCGAGCATTTTTTTTACGACAGTTTTTGCAAAAAACTGCTTGAATCACGCTCTTCCCGATTTTTTTTTTTTTTTTGAAGATTTCCCGTGTGGACCCTTGAAGACACCTTTTGAACACATTGGACGGTTCGGATTTCCCAAAAATAATTTTTAAAGTGAAAAAAATTACATTTTTTCTTAAATCCGGGAGGTCCTTATTAGGAAATTATACATATATATACTCCCTCCGTTCATATTTGTTTGTCCACTACGAAAAGTCGTGCCACTTTTCAAATAAAAAAATAAAGTGTTTTTGTGTATCATTTTTCAAATTTTTTTTACACCGAATTAAAGTACTCATTGTGTACTTTAATTTGGTGCGAAAAAATTTGAAAAATGATACACGGAAGCACTTAATTTTTTTATTTGAAAAAAGGCAAGAGAGAGATCGTGGGACAAACAAATAGGAACGGAGGGAGTATATATGAGGCATTTCTAGTAAGAGCTCCCTTATATAAGCTACGGTGCCCGATTTTTTGTTCGAGATCGAATTTCGACGATCCGAACCGTTAGATGTGTTTAAAATGCATTGTTAAAGTCCAACGCCTAGATTCGTCAAAAAAAATAAAAAATACCCAGAAGGGCTTGATCCGAGCAGTTTTTGATAAAAATGTACATATACATATTTTTATATATATAATCATTTGACCCAATATAATTATTAACAAAGGAAAACAATTAAAATAAAAGGAAATTAAATTAAATAAACTAGTGTTTTTTTTCCAAAGAAAAAATAGGGTCGTTACACGGTAGATAATACTCATTCCTTAACTGTTTGAATGCCTTGATTTTGTATAGAATCTCATATATAGACTGTCTATATATGGTAGTATAGATGGTGCTAATTTACATCCAAAATTCAAATTTCATTAAACCAAGACTTTTGTACTAATTTCCTTAATTAGTACTGCATGCTTTCAATTTAATTTGTAAGATGATTTTTTTATTTCCGTACTTTATCTTTTGCCATATTCATAGGACTCCTACAAGTATAAATAGGGGGTGTATGCCTAAGAGCATGATCATTCAATTTTTCAATAAACTTATATATAAAGTTCTCTTTTTTCGTTGTGGATTCAAGGTAAGACTACCTAGCCCGCCCCGTGTAAGTTCTCGCTGAGATCCTCTCTTCGATCGAGTACGTTCCCTTTCTTTCTTTTTCTTTTTTCTCTCTAAATCTAATAATTTTTCGCATTCCTGACTTTCTCATGAAAGCGTTCATTCAATTAGCAAGGAAAATGGACAAGAAGAAAACACAGCCAAACCCATCAGACGTGAGCAAACAGATTGATCTTGTTTATAATTTCCATTTCCATTGAAGTATATGCCGGAAAAATTGATGGTTTCACGGGTGTTTTATATCGGCATGCAGGTGGAGAAACAAGTTAAGTCGTGGACTGATGCTGAAGACAAATACATGCAAATTTTGCAAACTCGCGCCTCTAAATTAGGAGAAAGCCACAAGGGTAGTGGTAGTACTACTAGTGGCCGGAAAGAGCCCGTTAATCCAGTCAGAGGATCCTTCGAAGGAAAGAATTGCGAAAAACCATCTCCCGGGTCGACTTGATGATTTCAGAGGCAGAATAACTAGCTACAAGGATTTTCTTCTAAGCATCGATCTAACAATGGTCATGAGTGAGACCGATATATAAAATAAAATAGATCCTTTTTTTTGAGTTGTTAGAATAGCTAGACTCCAGTTTCATCGATGAGACTCCAGTTTCATCGATTATCCATGAGGTTTATTGAAATTGTGCAATTTTAGTATGAGTTCTTTGGATACTTCACTGCAGTACTGAGTTGGTGAATTTTTTTCATGCATACAGTCATTGATCATTTGAGTACTATATATATGTAGTTGAGAAATATTTGTGTTAGTTTTTCCGATCTTGGAATCTAGGTTAGGAAAAAGCCTTGCGATCGTCTTCTCAAAGAGAAAACAAGACTAAAGCTGCTGATGAATAGCAGATTTAGAAACGATAATTTAGTTACTAGCAACAAACCCTTGTTGTGCACGACCGAATGAGTTATTACTATGTCCAATATAATTTTGTAAAATATTTTTGTAGTTCCAATTGATGAAGTTATGAAATATTAATTGAGTCACAAATTCACCTATAAATTTTTTCCAGAATAGTAGTATTTAGGAATAAAAACATCAAGCAACAACACATACGCATACATTTGATTTGCCACCCTTTGACTTGTTATCCGAATTCCAGTTATTTGGTGGGGTATTGAGAGACGCTTTCATGCCCTCGCTCGTGCTCCCCTACCCGCACTTGCACAGTCTTTATGAGACCTGGGTTATACCAGTATGGTATAAAGCATATGCAAAAATTCCTTTGTCATCGGTATATAAGTATCCTACACATTACCTTGGACTAAATGGAATCGATTGAATATGTTGGAGAGTTAATCATGGTAAGGCGTTGTTTCCCATAAGATTTTATGGGAATTCCACGGTTGATTTTATGGGATTTCCCCTTTTAGCACCTTGATTTTATGAGATTTCCCATAAAATCAAGGTGCTAAAATGGGAAATCCAATCAAATCAATCAATTGATTTTATGTGATTTCTCGTAAAATCTTATGGGAAACAAGGCCTAAAGTCCATTAATATATATGGTACCAAAATCATGACATGATCAATGCATGCCTAGATGATATTAATGGTACAATTTTGTCTTTTTAAACTTTTTGAAATTAAAAGAGAGCGGGAGGGGAGCAAAATTACCCGACCAAATAACTAGCACACCAATAATGCTATCAACATAACTCAATTACATCGGTTGATGGTTCATATTCTCTCCGTCTCAAATTTTTTGTCCATTTCCAGTATTCACAACTCCTCTAAAAAAATTGTTTATCTCCATCTCAAATTTTTTGTCCATTTCCAGTATTCACAACTCCACCAAATTATTGTTTATAGTTTCAAATGTATAATGCTATATATTTATACTACACGGATCTTGTTTGATAGTTCTCGAGTAGTTCTATAAAACGAAGTTCTCAAAATTATAAACAAAAACATTGTAGATCGAAAAGATATAAGCAATTGAAAAATTATACGTATGCCGAAAAATCGACAACAATTTTAAAACAGAGAAAGTAGTATTGATGCACTTTTTACACGTTAACCACTGCCCACTGTGCTATGATTCTAGATATTGAAAATGCTAATCAATACTACTAGGCCCATATGCCATTAATTAAGAGCACACATCCTTACAAATATGATTATATGAAGGGATAAGAAATGAGCAAAGCTATAGGTACTAATTAGTACACAAACTATTACACCAAATTTGAAGGGATAAGAAATCGATTATCGTCAAAATTTATCATTCGACATTTTATAACCCTCTGTATGTCTTTTTAAATATGTGGGACCAAATTCTAATGTTTTCCAAATCATATGACCTGCCAAAGCCATTGGGCTGATCCAGCTTACCCTCTATTGCGAACTCAACATCAATATATTGGGCTTCATTTCACAGCCCAGTAGCCTGCCCACCCTGTCAAGTTGGTGGGATTTTGTCGTCGGCTGATCATAAGTTCTCAGTTGCGGAGCTAGGATTTATATTCGATGAGGGGATGAGGGATGGACGGAAATATAAATAGTCATTTTGACTCATCCAGAAAAATGTTTTACTGCTCTACTATCATACACTATACCTTAATATTAACTTTCACCCAATACATCAATAAGTACGTACGAATTTATTATTTTGTTTTGTCAACAACCAAAATGCACTCCACTTTTTTTCTTTTCTTTTTTTTTTTTTTTTGTGTGAAGTTAATTCGCAAATCTTCATAAAGTGAGTTAAAATTGTACGAATTTGACATAGACTAAAAATGTGCCAAAAAAATCTCTACTTCATATTAATTTGTTAAAAAATGGGTGTGGTAGGGGCACCCTCTGGCCCCTACAGCTTCATCCATGTAATTTCCAGAAATTTGTGTCCATACTTTGTGAAAGCGTTGTCTAGGCTTTCTGGTGCTTAAGGGTACTTTTTGAAGATTTTGCTAATATATGTTGTAAGTTTATGTTTGTAAAAAGTTGTGAAAGTTTGTAGAAAAGTTGTTAAGAAGGCTCGCTCCCTTGGCAAGGCAGCCCTATGATTTGCTTGATATTTTAATGGGATGATCTTTTCTGTCCAAAAAAATAATAATAATAAAACGAGTTTTGACTCTCTCCAAATTTCCTTTTTGGCTAACCTTATAAACTTGTATCTCAAGCAAATGATGAATAGGCTCTGAGCTAGTGCTAGTGGCTCAAAAACATCTAACACCAGAGAGGGCTTGCTGTTAGCACATCTCACGTACTCGTAATTTTATATGAATTTAAGTAAAAATTTTATTTAATTTGAATCACTTGAATTTAAAAGAGGTTTGTTAACAGTGTAGTTGTCAACTTGAGAGAGAGGGAAAAAATAGCTTTTTAAATAACAAAATTCTGTGACAAATTTGAATCTCTTTTGAGGTCCGAGTATAACTTTGAATAAAACTCAGTCAAGAAGCAACTTCTCAAGGAAATTTGCTCAAATTTTGAGTTCCGCAGGATAAAAAGTCAAACGCCGTTGCCGGGGATCGAACCCGGGTCACCCGCGTGACAGGCGGGAATACTCACCACTATACTACAACGACTTTGATACTCTCCCGTTTAACAATTTATTATATACTTTATGAATTATTTATTGGTTTTTACCATGTTTTAAGTCAAACAATGATATTATATGCAGGCAAAGTCAATAACATTAAATTTTTTTGCAAGAAATCACAAGATACAGTTAATCATAAGATTCATAACCACATCAACATCATGTCACTCATTTTCACATATATTTTTGTGTCTCTGATTCTGTCATCTTCTTCTTCTTTTTTCATTTGTTGTAGCTGTAGGCCGTAACTTGTTGTCTTGTATATAGTATTTTAGAATAGTTTTTATTTTTACAATGAAAATTGTTTTGATGAACCTGACTAATTAATCTCTCCAGTCCCTCTAAAAATCATTTTTCGCGTTCGCGTGAGGTAAAATGAAGCCAAGTACAAGTCATTGCTAAAGGAAATCGACCATGATCTTGGATAGTTAAGCCCCACCGAAACAAGTCAATTAACCACTGCGACAATTCTTTGGTGTTAATTTTATCTATTTAATTTTCAAATAGTGTATTCTTGCATCTCATGAACAAATGAAGCATGTCCAAAATTATCTTCATGCTTCAAGTGTTGCAATTTTATAGTTGCCACATAGAGATAAACATATTGATTATCTATCTCTTCATTGGTTACTTTTTTTTAGGTAACTCTAAGGATTTATGAACATCCAACAAGGGAACTAAGAATTACCCAGAAAGGAAATTACTATTTAAGTAACTAAATATATCAGAGGCATGTGCCACTGTTAACACTTTAATTACCTAACCTCAGTTCCTAAAATCATATTTTCATATTTATGCCTCCAACTACATTTATATATTAAATTTGATGTGGTGAAGCCCCAAACACTGTGGTTAAACAAAATTATTATGAATTGGCAGAATGCATGTATAATATTATAATGGGTGGGTTTGAAAAATTGTAAACCTTTTAGGGGGAAAGAGAAACAATAAACACGAACTCAGGCCATTTTGCGAATCCCGTGGGTTCAAAACATTCACTCAATTGAATTTTTCTTTATTATTGTCATTACTAAATAATTTATCCGTAGCTAAAGTAGGTGAAAATTACTTAATTTCGTGAGGGAAGTGTTATTGGCACTCCCGTTTTCTCTATTGGCACTCTATTTTTTTTTTGTCTTTATTAGGTAAACTTGCATTTTACATGTAAAGACAAAAAGGGAGTGGCAATATCAATTCCCTTTTGTGATTAAGTAGATAATAGAGCCGAACAAAATAAAATAAACTAAGCCCAATAAATTTATGTACCAAAATAAAGAAGTTTATTATATTTAGATCGCTTTGTATGTTTGTTATGTATAGAGCTTATTATACAAAAAAAAGATTCTTTACATTTTTGTCAATGATGAACTAAAATCTTGGAGCCTCCATTGAACGAACTGATTTTATTATCAAAATAAAAACATGCATGCATCAGAAAGACTTCAAAATATCTTCAGCATTTAAACTAGAAGAAACAAATATAATGTGAAAAAGACAACTCAAATGGATAATTTATGTTTTCCTCTTTTATTTTTGAAAGACTGGGAGTGATGACAAAAATCACTATAGTAAGAAATTATAGTAAAAAGTACTTCAAAATTACTACTGAAAACATTTTGTGCTCGTGCATCTTATTTCTTCTTTTAGGAATTTTGAATTTTGTACAATTTTTTTTTTATCATCAGCTTTTCTACAGTGTGAATGTGAATTACAAAGAATAGTCTAACGTAAGAATTTTTTAAAGTTTGAACCATTTGATCATCGAGACTGAATATATTTTTATAATTTTTTGAAGCATGTGCCTTAATTTATAAATCGTTCCATGAAATATCTACCTCAGCGATGTATAGATTGAAAATGGATCATCAATCAAACACGATAAAGCTACGGTACCAATGAAAACTGTACAGGTATCGTACAGACAGCATGTTGGGCCTACTGAACGGTCCCACACAAATGATCTGATCCGTTCAATAATTCTAAATTATGATCTGATCCGTTCAATTGGATATCTGTAAGTGATTGATCCAATCTTTTGATTTTTCATTCAGAAATTAAAATCTTGACTTCTAAATGAAAATTAAAATATTAGATCAACCACTTACACATATTCAATTAATGTGTTTTTGATTTTCTGTACGATATTTGTATAGCTATGGTCGGTACACATAGCACAGACAGGGGACCTTGTAGTGCACATCACAATCGTCTATTTCAATAATCAATGGACCGAATTCGTTGAGGCTTTTTTAATGGTAAGAGTGTACTTTGACCGTACGAAAGCGTATATATATCCGGATTATTAAAAATACTTTTGAACTGTTAAAATGTTGCCATGTACAGTACAGTACAGGAAGCCTCTGGCTTCCCGCCTTCCCCAGTACCACCGCTTGAAAATCAAATAATGGATTGAAGTCGATTGCGTCATTTCTTTCTTTTTGCTTTTACAAAAGCAGAAGCCCGGTTGCGTCATACACTCCTATCACCATTCCCAATTACACGCGCGAATTTGGAACAGAGAAGGTTCCAGGAAAGAACGGCACTCAATCGGACGGCTGAGATCAACTCTCCGAGTCAAAGTGTGGACTCCACAATTGTCTCGCGGGACTGCGTAACTCAGCCAGTAATGATTGGACACGTCATGGAGCCAAGTGGGCAGCAACAAAGCTGGGAACACCACCGTCCTGTGCTATTCGAAGGGGAGCAACTTGGAACTTGCAACTTGCATTTATGAGAACTTTTAAAATCCGTACAACTTCAGAATTCTCTTGGTCTAGATTTTTTTTTTTTGGGTATCCCGGTGAACCAAACTAATTTCTCGAGCGGTTCACACGTATTTTCATGAGGTGAGGTGATTCCAAAAATAAATCGTTGTCAATGAAAACCGACCACGCGAATTTGGGGTGATAAGTTTTACCAAGAAAAGTTGATTAATCACCGCGACAATCACTTTGGTTAGTATGTTAGTACTCCCTCTGCCTGGATTTGTTTGGCTATGTTCGGTTGAGTAGTTTAGTTTAGTTTAGTTTAGTTTTGATGATGTAAGCATGTGTAATAAGTGAAGAGAGATAGAGAGAAAAGTGAAAAAAGTGATGATGTAATCAAAACTGGAATAGTGCCAAACTGGGGGAAAAACCCCCAAACGAACAGGAGCTTTATCTCTCATTCTTTTACAACCAGATAAAAAAATAGAGATATCTTTAAATTGATAAATAATTATTTGTCCAATATAAATCATGTTTGATAGATCTCGATTAGTTTTATAAGATAGTGTTTTTAAAATTACATAAAACCTTATAAATTATAAGATATACGGTAATCATTTGAAAAAATGACACAAACTCTCAAAATAGACTAACAAATCCGGACAGACGGATGGAGTAATATTTTGTTAGTAGATACTAACAAACGGTAGACTGTTTTGCCAGAAATTCCACTTTTCTTCCACCTTATCCTTTTTTTCTTTGTACTACCAACCTCCACACCCACACCAACACCACACAAACATCCATCCAACTGGCATTCTTTATTGCCCTCTCTTTTTTTTTTTTTTAACTTCTTATAATTCAGCTTTATTGTGGTTAGGACAAACAATTGTAACTCAATTCAAACACGACATTGGATTAGATTCCATTTGAAAGTTGATGAGATAGATACTTTTGAGAATTAAACATAGAATTAGAATTAGGACTTAATATAAAAACTAACTAACTTATTACACTTTATGAGACAGATCGCTCTCGTATAATACATCAATTCAATTTCACTTTAATAACCCGTTTCACATATACTTATTCAGTTTAAGTCAATTTATATAGAATTGGAGCTAATATGGTACTCCCTCTGTCCCAAATGTTGTACCATGTTTCCATTTGGGATCTCTAAAAAAAATTGTCAATATCTTTTGATCTATAATGATTTATATGTGCAATATGGATCTTGTTTGATGAATAGATATTTATTGACTTTATTAAACACATATTTTTAAATTATAAAAAATATTATAGATTGTGAAATATAAACAATTATTGAAAAAAAATGAAAAAGTATAAGTGGCACAATTATTTGGAGAAAAATTCTAAAATCAGCCCAATGGCCAGATTATAAGGCTTAAAAGTGTATTAAAATGTGTGAAAATTTTATAGGAATGTGTAAAAGTGTACGGGAAAGTAAAAAAATAGGTTGAAGTTCGAGTTTTTTTTTTCTTCTTATTGCCAGCCCAGTGGACTGACAATAGAAAAACTCTTATTTGGAAGGGGGAGTATAAGAAAGTACCGGGTATTTTTAGATGACAAAATAAAAAGCTGTCAGTAAATTATTAGCACTTTATTCTTTAGATCACTCTATTGGGCGACTCGGTCACTCAGCTCACCAAGTCAAAGTGGGCTCCGCAATTAGCATTACTAAACTAGTGTGGACCGAACACGTGTATCATTGTAGAGCCAAATGGAGATAGGAAAAGGCTTTAAAACAGCACACAGTTGTTATTAACGTTTAAAAAATACATTGAAATGTGTAAAAAACACATAAAAATTTATGTCCAATTGTATTGAAAAGTATAAAACGTGTATTTTTTTTTTTGAAAGGATATAAAACGTATAAAACGTGTATTGGAGTATGTGATTTTTGTCTTTTTCTTAGCTTATTGAGGACCCATGAGACAAATTATCTAATATAAAAAATTATATAATGAGACTCGAATCCAGTATCTTGTCATGGTAAGGAGAGCGTGTTACCGCTTGAGCTTGTGCCAATAGTGTTATTTTTTATAATCTGAATTAGCTTGCGCATAGCTCGACTAAATTTTTAGACAAAACATTTACATCCTTATTCATGGTAAAATCTAACAAGCACAATTCATGTTTTCTAAAGTTTGGAATTATTCACAATATTAACTTCTCTCGGTAACCGTGGGTCAACTGACTCCAAATGTATTAGACAAACAAAAACATGTTCTGGATTATATTACGCTTTTTCGGTCACTTTTATCTGAGGAAACTGGTACGTACCCTCTCTCCAATTTTTTCCAAAATTGAGTCTCAATTTGAACCCATTTATTAGAAATAGAAAATGTTCATTTTGAAAAATTCATTGAGAACTTCTATAACCTCTGGGCTAAGTTTTCCAAATGATTTTAGCAACTCAGTTGCTAAAATCATGGTTGATTTTAGCTAATGAGTTCACCAGGTGCTTAAATCATGGTTGATTTTAGCTTAAAGTCAATAATGATTTTATCATCTACTGAACTCATTTGCTAATACCATGGTTGATTTTAGCAACTGGGTTGCTAAAATCTTTTGAAAAACTAGGCCAAGTTTAAATTATTTTCACTGCCGAGGAAATAAAAGGTTCATCCAAATCGATTGCATTGTGCCACATGTCAATGTTCTACAATTTGAGGCCACAGTTTGGACACATGGCGCAATACAATCGATTTGGAGGAAACTTTTGTTTCTACCGGCGGTGGAAATAACTTAATCTCATGCTAACCAAGAAACTAATTGTTGTAAAACGCACGTTATGAATGCAACTAAGTTAGGAGAAAGCAAACAAAACAAGCAATCACACAAGATAAAAGATTTACGTGGTTCCCCCAAGATTGAGGTACGTCCACGAGCGAGGAGAAAGTGAGAGTTCACTATCAATGGTGAAGAAGAGATACAAAGAGCCGGCTATAATCCGTAACTCTGGAGAGACCACAGTATGAGAAATAGCCAAAGGATCCCCAAAAGCCTCTATTTATAAGAAGCACAATCAATAGAAAATCCTAAACACAATTGGAAATCCTAAACACAATTGAAAATCCTAAACACAATAGGAAATCCTAAACACGATTGGAATTCTCCAAAAAAAAGAAAAATTCAAGGCACAATTCCAACAATTCTCCACCTTGACTTGAATTTCACTGAACCCAAATCACTAATTATAGCAACCCTCTTCTGCCTCTACCTCGCCACACTGCCCCTAAGGGACGATCAACTGCAAATACCAACCAAGCCCAAGTAATGCTTGAACTTGACAACCGAAACCGGTTTAGTCAACATGTCCGCTGGGTTATCCGTCGTCCCACTTTCTTCACCTCAACTTGTTTCTGTGAGATGATCTCTCGAACAAAGTGATATCTGACATCAATATGCTTGGTCCGTTCATGATACATCAGATTTTTAGTCAGGTGTATAGCACTCTGCGAGTCACAAAATACTGAAGTGACCCATTGTCCAACACCAAGCTCGCAAAGAATTCCCCTCGTCCACAATGCCTCCTTTACAGCTTCGGCAATGGCCATATACTCCGCTTCCGTTGTAGACAGCGCGATCGTAGCCTGCAAAGTTGCTTTCCAACTAATGGCACTTCCGGATAAAGTGAACACATAACCTGTCAGAGACCTCCTTTTATCATGGTCACCGGCAAAATCCAAATCAACATATCTAACTACTTGATTACCCGGATTAGAAACCCCATACAAAAGACTCATATCTGTAGTACCTCTCAAATACCGAAGTATCTACTTCGCAGCCTCCCAATGTGCCTTTCTTGGTCGCCCCATATAGCGACTAATGACACTAACTGCATGTGAAATATCAGGACGAGTACATACCATGGCGTACATAAGGCTCCCAACCGCGCTCGAATATGGAACTTGAGACATATACTTCACATCATCCTCCGACTATGGTGACAATTCTGCTGAAAGTCGAAAGTGTGCTGCCAAAGGGGTACTGACTGGCTTCGAGTTTTGCATGGCAAAGCGCTCAAGCACTTTGAGAACATATGACTTCTGATTCAAGAACAACTTGTCATCTACTCGATTTCTGCTAATCTCCATACCTAAAATCCGTTTTGCTGCACACAAATCCTTCATCTCGAATTCACCACCCAACTGCTGTTTTAATCTGTTGATTTCTGATACACCTTTGGCAACAATAAGCATATCATCAACATACAACAGTAGATAAATAAATGAACCATCTGGAAGTCTTCAAAAATACACACAACTGTCATATTCACTCCTAGAATATGATTGGCTTATCATGAATGTATCAAACCGCTTATGTCACTTCCTAAAAGACTGTTTTAAGCCATATAAAGACTTACGAAGCAAGCACACATGATCTTCCTTACCAAAAACAACAAATCCCTCCGGTTGACGCGTATAAATCTGTTCCTCAAGATCCCATGCAAAAACGCCGTTTTGACATCAAGTTGCTCTAACTCAAGGTCATAACATGCAACAATAGCAAGTAAAGTGCGAATGGAACTGTGCTTTACAACTGGTGAGAATACCTCATTGTAGTCAACGCCTTCTTTCTGACTGAAGCCTTTCGCCACTAGCTGAGCTTTGAACCGTGCCTCTTCAACCCCTTGAATACCTGGCTTGCGCTTGAAGACCCACTTGCACTCAACAATCTTCCTATTTTCAGTGGTTCCACCAACTCCCATGTCTGGTTCTTTTGAAGAGACTCAATCTCCTCACTCATAGCAACACACCAATGTGCACACTCATTGCCCGAAACAGTTTCCGCATAGCTAGAAGGCTCATCATACTCCATTGTTTCAGCAACTAATAAAGCATAATAAGCCGAATATCTTTCAGGAGGCCGAATCTCCCTCTATTGGCCTATCTTTAGCAATAGTGCGTGGTTGCTCTGCTGGTACATCATCATCTGTGTCTGAACTCTGGAACTCCTCTTTAATTGGCTTATCACTGTCATTCTTCCCTGAGCCAGAAGATTCACATAACAATTCTACCTGCTTTGGAACCCTCGGTTCCTCAACTGCATCTTCAACCTGCTTAGACCCCTTAACCATAGAGTTTTCATCAAAAGTAACATCTCTACTAATTAAAAACTTAGAGACTTCCGGACACCATAATCTGTACCTTTTCACACCTGCCTGATAACCCAAGAAAATACACTTCTTGGCACGTGGCTCCAACTTACCCTCATTCACATGAGCATAAGCTAGACACCCAAACGCACGCAGTACAGAATAATCAGCCTTTTGACCTGACTATACCTCAAACGGAGTCTTATACTCAATAGCAGTCGATGGAGACCTGTTCACCAAATAGCATACTGTGGAAACGGCTTCAACCCAAAACTCTTTGCCCAACCCGGCATTGGACAACATACACCGTGCCTTCTCTAGAAGAATCTTGTTCATTCGTTCAGCCACACCGTTCTGCTGAGGAGTTTTCCTCACTGTGTGATGCCTCACAATGCCCTCATCACTGCAAAACTTATCAAATTCGCCAAGACAAAACTCCATACCATTGTCAGTTCTCAAACGTTTTATTTTCTTACCCGTCTGATTCTCTATCAAAATTTTAAACTGTTTGAATTTACTCAAAGTATTACTTTTATGTTTTAGCATATACACCCAAACCTTACGAGAGAAATCATCGATAATACTCATAAAATATCGAAAATCACCTTTAGAAGTTACCTTTGCGGGACCCCAAAGATCCGAGTGAAAATAATCCACCATGCTTTTGGTGCGATGAACAGCTATACAAAATTTGACCCTGCACTCCTTGCCGTAGACACAATGCTCACAAAAATCCAGCTTCTCAATTTTCTGGCCACATAGCAAACCATGTTTGCTCAAAACTGTCATCCCCCTCTCGCTTATATGCCCAAGGCGCATATGCCATAAACGAGTCAAGTCTGAATCTGAAACCTTTGATGAGGCAACCGTTGCTGCAGCACCTGTAACTGTACTACGTTGAAGTATATAGAGGTTGCCACGCTGCTGACCCTTCATCAGTACCAATGCACCTTTCGAGACCTTCAAAACTTCACCTCCACCGAGGAATTTACAACCATGAGAATCACAAGCACCCAGTGAGATAAGATTCTTCTTCAAATCTGGAACATGTCGAACCCCAGATAAAGTCCTAACAACACCATCATGCATCCTGAGCTGAATCGTTCCAACACCAACAGTCTTGCAGGCCATGTTGTTGCCCATCAAAACTGTACGAGCATTGACCGCTTCATAAGTAATAAACCACCTTTTATGCGGGCACATGTGGTATGAACATCCAGAATCCACTCGTTGTCAGAACGGGAATTACCCGCTGTAACTGATAACACTGTATCCAACTCATCTGAGCTTTCAACAACTCCAGCAATATCTTTACCCCCTTTCTAGTTCTCCTTTTCCTTCTCTTTTAGTTTTAAACAGTCAACTTTCCAGTGCCTGGGTTTCTTGCAAAAATTGCACTTGCCCTTTTTCTTTTTCACTGAGTTGGATCTACCCCTATTACTCGACTCCTCCCTTTCTGTTATTCTTCCCCTAGCAATCAAACCCTCTGCATGCGCATCACCCTCACCCGACACCTTTTTTCCCAATTCTTTCGAATAAAGGTTGGACTTAACATCTTCCATAGAAATTGTGTCTTTGCCATACAACAGGGTGGTAGCAAAATGCTCATATGAAGGTGGTAAAAAACATAACAAAATTAGGGCTTGGTCCTCATCCTCAATTTTACTATCAATGTTTTTCAGATCTATAATAATACGATTGAACTCGCCTAAGTGATCCTTAACAGGTGTACTTTCACGCATTCTAAACGTATAAAGACGTTGTTTAAGATACAACCTGTTCGTGAGCAAGCGATTTCGTCATATATATGCCTTCCAACTTCAGCCACATACTCGCTGCTGAAGTTTCTTCTTCCACCTCGCAAAGAACATCGTCTGCCAGACTCAACTGAATAGAACTCAGAGCTTTGGCATCCATGTCTTCCCAATCCTAACAAAGTCTTGTGCAATCCCTGTTGGGTTAACAGAGCCTTCATCTTTACTCTCCAAAGACTGAAACTGTAGCTCTGCCCATCAAACTTCGCGATCTCAAACTTAGCCGCCATAACCACAATCGGAAACGAAACCCTAGTTTTTCAACCAGAAGCTCTGATACCAGTTTGTTGTAAAACGCACGTTATGAATGCGACTAAGTTAGGAGAAAGAAAACAAAACAAGCAATCACACGAGACAAAAGATTTACGTGGTTCCCCCAAGATTGAGGTACGTCCACGGGCGAGGAGCGAGAGAGTTCACTATCAATGATGAAGAAGAGATACAAAGAGCCGGCTATGATCCGTAACTCTGGAAAGACCATATTATGAGAGATAGCCAAAGGATCCCCAAAAGCCTCTATTTATAAGAAGCACAATCAATAGGAAATCCTAAACACAATTGAAAATCCTAAACACAATTGGAATTTTCCAAAAAAAGAAAAATTTAAGGCACAATTCCAACATTAAAGATCGATAGGTATTGATTTATTATTAGATTTCTTTTCATCAAAGATCCCCCAAAAGGGATAAATTCATTATTCAGAATAGCCCAAAAGGGCTACAAAGCACAATTTAGAGCCCTTGGTTGGGTAAGATAGACCTCAACTTGGAGATGTCCATATGGATTAAAAGGAATACACTGAGTTTTGAAGATGAATATCCATACAAACGGTATGGAAACGTTCCACACAAGGACTCGAGAGCTCAACAAACCAGAGCCTCCACAACCAAAAAAGATCTCACTCGAGGGGAGAATACAAAAATAAGATCGAAACTGGCACCTTTGTTCGTTGGAGGAGCAAGTCGGAGCCTCCTAACAACCTTTTTCATCCCATAAACGAACTCCAGCTCGGCCGAGAAGAAGGAAATAGGTCTGATTTGTGAAGAAGGAATGAGACGGATATGGATGTTGTAGATGGAGGAAATAGGAGTGGGGGGAAGTGGAGGCGGTAGTCCTACCACCCCCTATACCCTGAAATTAGAATCTAGAGAGAATGAGAAGAAACTTTCTTAGAGGGAGACTTTTTATTGCATCGACTGCTACTAGTATTGATTGTAAAAATAAATAACAATTCAATATGCTCATATATATTATTTTTCACAAGATAAGTAAATTTTCAAAACTTGTCAATTTGGTAACGATACACATAATTCTTATTACTTTTTGCAAAATTAAAATTTTCGACGAATTTTAAAAAGTGAACAATGTTCTTGTTCGTTTTATAGTTTTAGTTTAGTTTAGTTTTGAAAAAAAGTGTAATGAGTGGAGAGAAATTGAGAGAGAAATGAATGTAATAATTACAAAACAAAACTAAAATTAAACTAAAACTATGAAACAAATAAAACCAGTATTATTGGGCACCAAAAGACCAAAATTTGACCAGTCTAAATTCTCTTCAGAACTTGTTAGCCGGTTGCTTTATCTCGTATGGGAATAATTGTGTGCTAACCATAGTATGGTTAAAAACCAATCCCATCTAGCCACCCTATAAATCATCACTCCCCCCATCTAGTTTGCTTCCTCTGAAGTAGTGCCTAAGCAAACTGCGAGTGATTTCCGATTAGAAGCTTAGAGAGAGAAAGAGGGCAAGCAGTGGTTCTTCGACCGAGGTTAGAATTTTGTGCATTCAATCATCAACTGTAACTCGAACTTTGCTCTTTCTTGAATTTCAATTGAATTCTGTTGGTTTTTTTTCTAGTTGTAGTGTTAATCCTCTTCTTTTTTGGGTTTTTTTTGGATAAGATACGAACAATCTGTTGATTTGATTGATCATTTTCATTGAAAATCAAGTTGGGTTTTGTTCTTTCTGTAAGAAAATTGAATTCTTTTTGGATGAAATGAAACCCATGATTGTATTTCAGCTGAGTATTTTTTTTTTTTTGTTGGTCGGTTGCTTGAGATATGATGTTGAAATTGGGGTTTTGATCTTATAACAGTGTGATCGTTTGTTTAAGTAACGACTCATGGATGAATTCATCTTCGCTCTTTGATTAGACTCTGAAGCTGTTAATGTTTAGGTCAAGGGGAAGTCAATCGGGTCATTGCTTCCGAGTGTTGCTCATTTGTTGTGTCTAATTGATACTCTGGCCTTTATTATAGGGATTTATGGCTTACTCTGTGGATGTTCTATGCTGATTTCTTTTGTACAAGGCATCAAGTGCCCATTGGTTTTTGTGGGTGTTCTTGTGGTTGTAATTGTGTATGTTTCGGTAGGGAAGGGGCAAAGATTGTCTACTAAATTACTAATATGAATTACGTATGCAAACGTACGAATGCATATGAGATTGTGATGATATGTGCAGATTGCATTAAGTATGTGCACGTATTATTCTATCCATTGGGGTAAGATTGTGTGTGATTCTTATGTCATATTTATAACTGGCATGTAGCTATGCTTATGAAGCTTTGACATGGAATTGTATTGGAATTTAATGTGTGAGAGCTGGTAAATGTTGAACTAATCTACTCACATTAGAAGGAGGATATCATGAATTTGCCGTGACTTTCTGGGCTCTTGATTTGGGTGTGGGTATTTCAATCTGATCAGAGAATCCTGAGACTTTGTGATTTAAGTTTACTCTGCATTTACTTCAGTAGCAATTTCTTGCTTACATGTTTCGAAACATGGATTCGATTTGTTACTGTGTCTTGATCACCAGGCTAATGTGATTTTTTGTTTTGTTTGTCTTATTTTGCGTGACACCATTTCTTAGCTTTGTCTTTTTCTTTGTTTTCTCTATCCATCAGTATTTGTGGCAACCTTGGAATTCAATAGTTATTGATATAGTACTTCCAATCTATGCAGGGACAGGTGTTGGACTGCTTTATTGTTTGTCTCCATTGAAACTGGGTCATGTATTCTTCGGCACCTGTTCCTCCTCCTGCTAACATTGGCTTATGTTGGACTGATGAAGAGATCTGTATGGTTTTGGAGAGAATGATACAGGGATTCTCTATCCCTGCAAATGTTATAGATGTTAATCCTTACCAGCACGAGCCCTCAAATTTACCTGGTTAGTTTCATTTAAAATCTTGATGGTCAAATACAAGTTCATTGTTTTGTTATTTATGACCTTGTCCCTGTGATTTCGCCAGTTAGTTTCAATTAAGATCTTGGTGATCCTATCAAATTGCACTGTTGTTTTATCTTTGTCCTTCTGTCTCTCTTTGTCTCATTCTCTTCATCAAGATCGGTTATCTCACTCTTGTTATCTTCATTTATTGAATTCCTTACTTCTCTGATTTATAATCTAGATGCTGTAACTTGTTATTGTAATCTTGTACTTCCGTCATTTCCATAAAAGACTAGGATGATTTGAATGTTTTGCAAATATCATTGCTTTGCTTCTTGTAATTGGGCCGCACTAACAATTTCCAACAGTAATCATTTTCTGTTTTAAATTGATCAAGAAGGGTTGAAACCGCAGATCTTGGTTCTCATTTACTTTAGAAAGGTTGAAACCACAGATCTGGGTTCTCATTTATGGTAAAGAAGTGATGCATAACGGGAATAGAAAAGCACACGTTTCTGCATCTTCTTACATGTTGGTTGTGAGCATATGGACAAGCCTATTTCTTTATTTTGTCATAAGAACTTTCTTTCTTGTGGTAGACAAAACACTAGTTCTGTATGTTCCAGTGATTAAGAGTTGTTCTTGAGGCTGCACTAATTTGATACGGTTGATGAAATAGTTGGCCATCTATGATCATCTATATTGTACTAAAGATAGTAGCCTTGGGGTGATTTGTTCCTCGATTTATCAAGGATAGCCTTCATGTTCAGATTTACATATTTTATTGTAGTTTGGAATTCGGATACTCCATACTAAAAATTATAGCATCAGCATGAATATATTGTCAGGACTGATATGATGTTATGGGGCATGTGCAGATGAAATGTGGTTCTTCATGCAGTCAGAGCAGGAAAAAGTTTCAGAATATGGATCCTGGAATGCCAGAGGGGAGGCATGTGAGATATTTAGAAACTCGGCCATAACTGGTTGGAGAACTACACTTGAATTTTATGAAGGCCAAGCCCCTCATAGACAAAGAACGAATTGGGTGATGCAAGAGTACCGGATTAATCATAAAGGACTCCGTGGTAATGGCAACTCAAAGGTAAATCACACAATCTTCTATCACTTAATTCGATTCTCCTGACATTATTCTTTTATTTTCATCATCAATCAGACCTGCCAGTCAATTGCCGGTTTGGTTGGACAATGTGCAGGTATCTGGTGTCTTATGCAGAGTTTTCCATAGCAGTCCAAACCCTGAAATGCTGCACAAAATGGGAGGTTTGGAAAATTCTGGGAGAAATCACTTTCATCCAAGGCCATCAGGTCTTGTTATTCAAGAGCCTGGCAGCGCCACTGGACAGGGTTCCATGATTGAGTCCCAGGTATATCAGGCTCGGATCACCATTTTTCCAACTTGTGTGATGAATGTGTTTTTACTTAAATATTCACATATTTCTTTGCTCCTGTCTGATATTGCATGGATTTTTACATTTTTGGCTTGGGCTTAGAGTTCCAAGTTTTAGCTTTTCCATCAGGGGCGACTCTAGGAATCTTGACGGGTGGGGTCATTTATTAACTTAAGTACCAATTATAGTATTGAAGAATAAAATCAACTCTAGAAAACAATTAATCACCTATTTTGAAATAAACTACAATATAACAAGCTCAATCAAACCAGTGAGTAAAAGAAATCGAATGCATGTACTGATGCTATCGTTTTATATTTTCTGAAATTAGTATGTAACTGCATGTACTTTTACAAATATTGACTTCGTTGCATAAACTCCCTTTTCTTTATACGTTTATACAAACTGCTCTTTATTTATATCATTGTTGGAAAAGAGCTTCGTATCGCAAATATTACAAATCCAATAACATGAGCTCTTATATGTACCAATTAAACTCTCAGAGAGACCACGAATGACAAAAAGGAGAGAACACGACAAAAAAGTGCAAGTAAGAGATTCTCCTAATATAAGAAATTATCTGGTCTATTGTGCGTTATTGTGGTGTGAGTGCAATATTTGAATGGGATCTTTGTTGACTGATTATGTATTTTTCCTATAATAGTAGCAACCAGATTTATGTAAATAAACTGGACTTGTATTTTTTCTTTTTATTATTTTCTCAAACTGAATTCTTCCACCTGCTTATCGGTTGGATTTAGTCATTATCTAGACAAATTTAACTGCACTCTGGGTTGTCATATGGCTGCAGTATTAGATCACTTTGGTCAGTACTAATCTCCTGCATACAATCGAAAATTTTATCTACGACAGCATCAGGACTCGTTTGATAATCCCCTAAATACGAGATTAGCCACAAACTTTGGCCTTGGTTCGTTGTCCAGACTAAAGCCTTCTGTTGGGGATAGTGGATACAAGTCCGAGGGGATATCATATCCCGTGTTTTTTTTTTTTTTTTTTGAACTTTTGCAGTCAGGAATAAATTTCCAATAGATATGATTTTGTACGGAATAAGGGATATACATTTTCTTGGTGGATATAGCCTAATTAATCCCCTCAGTATTAATCTTGTAGCATCGCTTATCTTATGGGAATATATGTGCCTTCACTATTAGTCCAGTCAATCAAAACAGGGCTTGTGTTATTCATCTTGGGTTTAAGGGGTATGCAAAATTCTAATTTGCGTTTTAACTACTTATAGGCAAGGGACAGGGATGACAATATGGGACTGTTGGCTGCACACGGGGGACATCAGGATATTCCCATTTTGGACTTGCATGACATGGATTCTATCTCAAGAGGTGACTTCTTGGAGTTAGCTGATCTTGATGATGTAGAATCACGGTCTTCCAGTTCGGCCAACACTAGTTGCGTAACCATTTCATCAGAGGAATGTTTTGATTCCCTGGCCCTCTTACAAGACTTAGAAGATTCAATCAATCGTCAAGAACAGGAGAAGGATGCCAATTTCAAGTTTAGTGTTGCTGCCTCAGTCAGACCAACCGAGGTGGTCATGCCTCCAGCAAATTCAGGTAAGGTCCAGATTTTGGAGATTTATGTTCCTGTACAACAATAGCTATCGGTCACTTTATTTCTGTGCTTTCAACATTGTTAGCCCTCCAAAGATGTTGTAATATGTTATGCTAGAGGTTTAATTTAGTTAAGCACTGGGGAGCTAAAATGATGTTGATCTCCTTTGGCGTAGACCTGTAATTTGAAGTCTTTTGTTTGATATTTGGATTTCCGTAAGAAACTGTAATTTGGAGTATGGAAAGTTATCTTACAGCTTAATAAACTAATTTTAACTGGAAATGCCCATACCCCTCACCAATTGGGACTTCTATATGGACATACGATCTTTTGCCCCTTCCTTATGAGACTTCAGTGTTCAGTGAATATTTATGCAGTCGTTGCCCTTGGCATTGTCTAAATGGAATAGGGTTCGTTGATTGTTAATCATAAAATATGCCCTGATGTCGGCTATGGCTGTGTTTGGACTTTGGATGAAGGATTTGGTGGTGGTTCGTGGTGGACAAAGAAAAAGAAAGCTCATAGATCTGATGGTCCGGATTTGATTTATTTTCTTTCTATAATTTTGTGTCCCAAAATTCCTCCCTTATTTATACAGTCTCGAATGAAAAAAGGTTTTGTGCCCGAGTGAAACTGATCCTAAAAAATAGGGTACAGCAGTAGTACCCCATTGTCCTCTGCCCGTTAAGTTTGTTTCTTTTTATGACATGCTGATTTATGATATGGTTATATCCCGCAAACTCTTATATGCTTATTTGCACGTGGGTAATGTTTTTTCTCAAACTTCGCCTTGCAGGATCTCTTATCAGCAGCAATGGAAGGCAGCCACCTGCTGGGGATGCAGACAAGAAAGTTCTGGAAAAAAAGGATCCAAAGAATGCTATAAAAAGCCAAAAGACAGAAAATGGGAATGAAGGCACCTCGAATCCCCGTAATGTGGCAACGTCATCCAGACATAATGCAGTCCCAGAAGAGGAAAAGGAGGATCGAGTTAAAAGGATGAAGAAACTAAGGAATGCTATAAAAAGCCAAAAGACAGAAAATGGGAATGAAGGCACCTCGAATTCCCGTAATGTGGCAACGTCATCCAGACATAATGCAGTCCCAGAAGAGGAAAAGGAGGATCGAGTTAAAAGGATGAAGAAACTAAGGAAGAAGTATCTGTGTTTCATGCCATTTTAGATCCTCGTCATTCTGGCTGTAGGTATGTAAAATAGACACCTTATTTAAGTAGATAAACACTGGTGATATGTAGTCTGTTTCTTAGGAGGAGGTTGCAGCCATGGGTTATTGTTCAGCTGCTTGACTGATTAGTGGAGTCAATAACAGAGGAAAAGACTCAGATAGAGGGGGGAGATTAATATTGATTTTCTTATGAATTGGGATTTTTGGGTAAAGAAGAGGAAGTTGGAAAACAAGGGATGAAAACAAGGTCTGGGACTCCGGGTAATCTTTGAAATTTCATCGTGTTGGAAAACACAGGAGGAAAGTGATTGGTATAGTAATTCATAAGTTCAAGGTATTCTGATTCTGATTAAAGGTGGTTCGTTTTCGTACTTCATTGATGATTAAATGTAATATCCTATAATTCGAACTCAAAGAAGAATGATGTTTATATTATATCGTGGATACCTTGTACGTATCCATTGTTGTGCATCAGTTCGACCGTGCAACAATTATTGTGACCTTTTCTTTGTGGCAAGTTATTGAACTGAATTTTTTTCTTTTTTTCTTTTTTTTGATAGATTTACATTGTGTTTTTTGCCCACTGTTTTGGAATACTGAGTTTTATTAGTATAGTTTCGTGCCTTTTTTCATTGATTGTATTGGTCAATCAAGTCAGATGAGGTCAATGTACTGTATTCGTCGATTTGTTTCTCCATTTAACAAGCTAGATTTTTTAGATGTTTGGTTGTGGGGACGAAATACTGGGTCCGGGCCGCGGCCCGAATACAGGTTTTGTATGTCTTGGGGTAGTTCTCCACTAGTTGAAAGCCCACTAGGGGGGGCATTACCAGGACCAGGTCCAGAACAAGTCCAAGGATATTGGAGAAAGTGGGTAGACTGGGTCTCGTTTGATTTTAGCAACTCAGTTGCTAAAATCAAATGGAAAACTCAGCAACTAGTGAAGCTCAATCGGTTAAATGGATACATGACTGAATGGATACATGACTGAACTGGTACTCACAATTTAGTCGCGGTACGTAAACAATCCCGGACACTTGAGTTATCAAAAATAATCTCAAACCACCAAATTGTAGATTATGTGAATGTTAAGTAAGGGCATCAACGTTGCTTACGGACATTTTAGTTTTTTTTTTTTATAAAAAAAAAAAGGGACTTCAGAATTGACTTGGTTAGCTACAAGGATTAGATATAACTTTAGCCTATATCTTTGTAGCCCAAGTATTATGCAAGTCTTTTTTTTTTTTTTTTCTTGAATGGATTTTATCTCAAAATCTAGTTTTGATAAAAATCTGACATTCTCAACGGATTTTAGCAAAACTAGAATTTATCAACACTAGATTTTATCTCACAAAATCCATTTAAGAACAAGGCCTACCACTATAATTTGCATCAAAGCTGGAGCCCATTTCTCATCGTAGTCTTGACTGCGAGTTGCCTTCATCGTTGCTACTGAAAAGCCTAAAGATACACTACCATGGCCGATTGGATAAAAGAGCGAAAAACGTAGATCTGGACCACCATAGTCAAAAAGTAATGGGCGGTTGGGACCGTGGGAGATCCTATCTACCTAGAGAGTCTCAACCATCTCACAACGATGGAGGTAATAGGAAAACATGGTGGAGCCGCCTAAGGTAAGGGAAGAACGAAAGGGGGAGATTTCTCTCTCTAGAAAAGGCTCTAAACTCTCTCATGATCAACGAAGTCAATTTTTAAGACATTTTCATGCCACTTGAACCTGTTGCCCTTGAATCAATAAAAGCAATACACACGATTCTCTCTTATTGGAGGACCACACTACCCCTATATAGTACTCCATTTATCCCATCTCGTTTGTCATTTTTAGATGACCGTGTGAGCTTTCAATTGCTTATATATATATTTTAATATAAATTTTAAAAAAATATGCAAATATAGATCTTATGTAATAGTTCTCGATGAGTTCTGTTACACGAAGTTTTGAAAATTATGAAAAACGTAAAGATTAAAATATATAAACAATTGAAAGTTGACACGATCTTTGAAAATTTACAAACAAAATGAAACAGAGGGAGTAGTACCTTTTATTTTACCGAAATGAGGTTTATAAAATTTTCTAGCGTTACCGTCACCATTTTATATGATATTGGTAATTTTTTAACAAATAGGTATAACCGAACGTTACATCAATCGTGTTAAAATTCACAATCAATAAACGGAACCCAATAAATAAGGACCGAAAAAAATAAACATATAATGGGGAAGAAGCTATACACCAAATGAAAACCAATTCTCGATTCTCAAAAAATTTGACCCTTTGGGTTTTAGCCTGGTGGATTCTTGATCACTCATATTTCCCTTTTCGTCATCACACTTTCTATTGCGGCTACATCATCCCATTAACCTGGTGGATTCTTGATCACTCATATTTCCCTTTTCTAAGTGAAAAATTGTTTACCTTGTGTGAGTGTGTCCATGTCACAAGCTCCGTCAAGGATAGAGGGTGTGGGGGGCCGAATCTCCACAATTAGGCCGGATATATCTTATACGGCCTAAAGTAACAGAGACTATGGGCCATGGGTCTTGTTGTGGCCGAAGTATGATATCACCGACGGTGCAGTCTCTGTTAGAGCCGTAGGGAATGATGATGCGACTCCGGAACAAAGAGTGGGCTTCTCGGGTTATGCAGTATACGGGTGGGCTGTGAAGGCCCGACCCACGAGATAACCCGGATGGATCGTAAAGGCGGTTACTAAGGGCACGTGCCGAGGGACACCTGGCACGGGAAAAGAGGCTTGTAGAAGCCTCTAGCTGACCACGTGGTGCCTAGCTATAGGTCGGGTCACATGACCGCAAACGTGACGAGTGACATCACATGGCTTCGAGAGCAAATACATGGATATCTATAAATACCAAGGGATAAACCCTAAAGGTACACACACAATCTGAGATCTACTTCACTTTGTACTCTCTCCTTCTCGATACTAACTTGATCGTCAGAGTGTCCTTGGGCAAGAGGCCCAAGTGACACTAACCAGTGTTTTCTGGTGCAGGAGCCGGTTAGTAAGGGGAGTACGCACTCCAGAAGGATTCCGCACGGAAAAACCCCACCACATAGGGGCTCTGCTGTCCTCGGCAAGGGACAGCACCTGCTGTCCCTGGCGATTCCGGGGAGTTCCGGTCTCGGTTCGAGAATCGGAAACGTTCACTTCGAAGTGCTCGCCGAAGCAAGAAACAAAATTGAGTAGAATCGGAAACGTTCATTTCTTTTTGTTTTTTTGTTTTCCTTTGAAGCAAGAAACAAAATTTCTTTCTAAAAATATCTTGAATTTTAATTGGGAAGTGCTTGGCAAAAGTATGTCTTATTGGTGCCAAAATTATGGAGGTAAATGAGTAAGCAAACATGAATGTTTGTCACTTTTGTCACTTTCCAATTGCTGCCTACAATATTGAGTAGAACTGTAGACCTTTAATTTTCCTTTTCGATATTAATTTGCTATATTTTTTGAGATTTTTTTCCCCCTTGTTCCTTTTTTATAAAAACATGCAATAATATCATTTGCAACATACTATAATTTAAGCAGCACGGGGAAGCAATTTGACACTAGACCTAATTAAACTTAGTGTTTCACAAACTGACTTATTGGGAACAAGCAGTGTTGGGCCCCCTGAGTTTCGCGAGGCCCCAATCATATCCTCAATTTGAGGTCCTTCACATTTTTTTTCCCTATAAGAAGAGTAAACAAGACTATTACTGAAACAAAGATCAACATTACCTTTAAGTTTCAAACAAAGTTCGGAATTGGAATTGGGAATACACATACAAGACTATTACTTCGATGTACCAAAATGTACATAATCTGATACACAAAAAGCCATAATCCCATATACAAAAGTGCTACCACCATACATTGACCATTTACCAATATATACCTAACCATGCACCAAACTTCCAATCAGGTATACCTGATGGGATTCCCATCAGGTAGTCCTACAATTCTCCAATTTACCGATCAAATTTTTATGATCCGAACCGTCCAATGTGTTTAAAAGGTGTTTTTAAGGGTCCCCGCGAGAAACCAGTGAAAAAAAAAATACCGGGAAGGGTTTGATTCGATAAGTTTTCGATAAAAAATGTATATATATAGTTTTTATTGAAAACTGATTGGATCAAGCTCTTCCCGGTATTTTTTTTTCACTGATCTCTTGCGGGGACCCTTAAAAATACCTTTTAAACACATTGGACGGTTCGGATAATGAAAATTTGATCGGGAAATAGGAGTTCTTGATGGGAAGCCCATCAAGTATACCTGATTGAAAGCTCATTTCCTAACCATATATACAAAAATGTAAATCCCTGTCCACTGGATATCCTTGGTTCCTTCACAAAAAAGATACTATCCATACTACTAACATATAGGACCAGCGGGCCCTAAAATTGGGCTCTTAGTCCTATGCCCAGGGCTGGCACTTGGAATGAGTAAGTGAAATTGGCTTAAGTTGTCTTTTTGAGTTGATATATTGTGATAGAATGACATGTCTCGTAAAGGGACCGGGGGGTGCTTTGCACAGTGTTGTGCACCCCTCGGCAGTCTGATCATGTTTTGGACGGCCCGAATGCGTTCCGCAATTTTAAATTATTTTTTATTTATTTTTACCGGTAAAAAATCAAAACACATTCGAGCCATCCAAAATATGATCGGACAGCCGAGGGGTGCAACGCACTCGGGTGCACAGCACCCCCGGATTCCTCGTAAAGTGTAATAAATCGATTTCGGAAATAAGTCAGTAGTGAACGGTCTTTAAGTCTATATTACAATAGAGAGCGGTTTTCGTCCCAGTCATCGTACTACATTTTATCACTCTCTGCCAACTCATTCATCTCTCTCTCTCTCTCTCTCTCTCTCTCTCTCTCTCTCTCTACCTTTTTCCTCCACTGGCCCACCTCTAAATTTGAAAGACGATAAAAAAATGGACACGAGCACGGGTACGAACACGTGCGACGATTGCTCAAGTCGTGCCTTCAAGCAGGGACACATGCATGCACTAGTTAGCTTACAAGTCGGAAAGAATTTAATATATCTTAACGAAACAACGAGAGAAATCGACAGGAGAATCAAATTTTCCCATGGGTACCCTCTAGAAATTCCCCAAATCTAAGTGTGGGCATTGATACTGAGGCACAATTGAGATAACTGAAAGTAGTGAGGACACTTGCTTAATCAAATGGATAACATATTCCTAGGAAGTTGCTGCTTTTCTTTTTCCAATTTGATGAGCAGATGTCAACCTTATTGCAAGAGTATGAATCCGATTATGTTGGATTTTTGGGTTCCAAATTAATACTCTACTCCCAACCCCTTTTTCCCCTTCCCCCAAAGTTTTCACTACACTTGCGCGGTGGCGGAGGGGAGGGTTTTACCCTTGATAGGTTTTTTCTTCCTCTGCGATGATATTTTTTTTTAGGTTTCAATAACTCCTCTTTTTTCAGTGAGGGTTCTTTCTCTCGATTTCAAATATGAGAGTTTCTTAGTGTTATTCTCTCTGTTCCTTTCTCTCGGCTTCCCCTTAATTTGTGAGGTGCTGGTTCGAATTCTGACAGTGGTAGTGGTGATGGTCCGACGGAGGAAGGTGGTGGCAGTGGTGGTCCACTGGCAAATAAGATTGATTTGCTTGTCGGCCTTGCTGTTATGGTTGTTTGGGTTTTTAGTTAGTGTGAGTTTTTTTTTTTTTTTTTGTGTGTGCATAGAAGTGCGAACGGTGGCCCCATTTTAGTAGTCGTCCGGGTCCCTGTACCTGGGAAAGTGGGAATGCTACACTCCTTTGTGACTTTCTAATCCTTTGATTAAGGATGGATGCTTCTTCAAGACTGTATTTATCAATCAAGTTATTACCGTTTTGACCCCCAAAAAAATAGTATGAAAGTGGAGTAGGAGATATCTGAACCATTCATCCGGAGGAAAATGTGGAGATATCTTTTAATCTTCCAAGACATGGCAAATTTCGAGACATATCCTTTTTCTGGAAAGGATCCTCTCGAATTTTGAGCCATACTCCCTCCGTCCCTTTTTTAGTATAGACATTTCCATTTTGGGTTGTCCCCTAATAAATGTGTGGTTTGAAAAGTTAATGGGTAAAAGTTTATACAATTATCATTTTGCCTTTTTGAAAAGTTAGTGGGTAAAGAGTTAATAGGTAAGTGGAGGATAATTTTAAAAAGTAGAGATAAAAGTTTATGTGAAAAGTGTAAAGTGGAGGAAAAAGTTGATGTAAATGGTGTAATGATGATGTTTCTTTAATAAGTTGGATTTACGAAATAATATACTTAAAAAGGAACGGGGGGAGTAACTCTTTTTTTTTCCCGTAAATTTCAATTACTGAAATCATTTATATTTAGA
Organism: Vaccinium vitis-idaea; assembly: GCA_963854785.1. Lineage (NCBI taxonomy): Eukaryota > Viridiplantae > Streptophyta > Magnoliopsida > Ericales > Ericaceae > Vaccinium > Vaccinium vitis-idaea. Next base: position 32,578,992 of record OY978226.1, on the reverse strand, counting down.
GCCCGACAAGAAAATTAATCATGTCAATCGAATTTCATACGGTATACTACTGGTATAGTTATGAAATAGATTTATTTTTAAAAACAAAAAGTAATTGACAGTAGTGTATTGAAATTCAATTATCTTTAGGTTTGTAAATGAGTTCCAATCGTACGAGAAAATTTGCACAAACCTTACGAGAACAGAATCGTACGAGAAAATTTGCACACAATTGATCTCGTTTTGTTTATGATTTTGTGGATTTGGTTGGCAAATTTGCACCCCCTGCACGAATACGCGAAGGAATCAAAAACAAAAAAAAAAGTTCATGATCAGAGGTGTTTAGGTTAATTTACGTGCTTCTTGACTAATCGATCCACTCCCTGGCAATCTGGTCAAAGGCAGGGCCTAGGATTCAGAAGAAATTATCTTCTTGAGGCCTGACCGAATCAAACATTGATCAATTGTGTGGATAGCAAACCCGCCAACCAACCGGAACTTGAGGCTGAAAGAATCAAAATATAATCCGAATTGAGGCATCTGAATCAGAGAGTTAATTGCAGGTGGCCTAGGCTAGCTATCCTTTGACCTTTGGTAATGAATCAGAAGCTGATTCCAGAGATACTATTCGACGATCTTGCCCCAAAAGTTTTATTATCCACAAGAAAACCCATAAATTAAATAAAAGTTAAGTTAGTGGCCTGTATCCTTCGCTTGATGCTTGGGCCACCTCACCTCACTTCGCTTTCGCTATAATGTGGAATCCTCTTCATATGACGTTGCTAGCTAGGAAAACACCATGGGTTTTTTTAATTAAAGGTGTAACGACTAAGACATGAGCTTTATTAGTTAAAATTCTCATGACGTGTGTGTTTTTATGGTGGTAATAAAATTGCTCCACTCAGCAGAGATATTAATTGATCATTTTATCTAGAAAAGGATACGACTTATAGCCTAAATTATTTGTGTTTTTTTTACCTTTTCTTTTTTCCTTTTTTAATTTTGTTAATTTTGTTTCACTTTTGGCTTAAAGATTCATTTTGAAGAGAGAAATTAATTTAATTTTGTGACACGTTTTGGCTTAAAGATTCAGCTTGAAGAGAGATTTACAAATCACAAAATTCTGGCCAAAATATTTCTCCGAACTTTTGCAAGTTCCATTATTTCACTTTTTAATTAATGCCTAAGTTATTTGTTGTTGTTTTTTCTTTCGTTCGTTTTGTGTCTCTTTTTGGCTTAAAGATTCATTTTGAAGAGAGAAATTAATTTAATTTTGTGTCACTTTTTGGCTTGAAGAGAAAAATCACAAAATTGTAGCCAAAATATTTCTTCCGAATTTTGGAAATTCCATTTATATTATCTTACTTTTTTATTTCTTTTGTCAAGATGTCTCAGAAAAGTTAAATATTTTGGTGAAAAATTAAAAGAAAATCAGTGATAACGAAAATAAATCATTTATTAGAAAGATACATTTTGTTTGTCCAAACTTCACTTTATTCTCTTTCGTAGTTATTTTAAGTTATTTTCAACGGATAAGTATTTGAAGTTCCTCATCCAACTTTTTAGTGCTTAGAGCACAGTGAGACCTAAAATTGGGTCACAATACTTCAGTGTAGTTGCCTGTGTATAGTATTGAGGTGTCATGCTCCATGCAAACATGTAGGCGGTTGCCACCACAATGATTTTTTTAAAATATAATTATTATATTAAAATAGCTAGTAAGTTTATGCCCAAATTATATAGGCCTGCCGCCACCAAAAAATTTATTTTTTTATTATTATTGTTATATAGAAACTCTTTAGTACTCTATTTTTTTATTTTGATAAATGAGGCCCCCAAAAATAGTCCAAAGCCAAATTTAATGGGCCAAGTGAAATATTACTAAACGTAAGTTACTAAACTGCGAAAAATCAAACTTTAAATGTTTTTCTCTATCCAAATTTTGTTTGTATTAAAGTGTTAAATCATTATAAATGGAAATTTGAATAATACAAAATTTTCTTCGCCGTTTAAAAAAACAGAAACACAAACGAACGACCTACATGGGGGTTGTGATACAGGCATCTTGGCAAATATCTTTTAATTAAACTCCTTCCATCCCGAATTGGTGGCCCATTTTCACTATTTGAGACCTCTCAAAATATTGTTTATTTGTTGTTTGCGTGTAAAGAAAAAAAAAAGTTCTTTTATGTTGTGTAGAAAGTTCTTTTCATTTTTCCATTTTGATTAAGTGGACCAATTACTACTGTGTATTAGAAAGTTTAGTGCCTAAGTTTTCTTGGTTGTGCACTAATTAAATTCTAATGATTTGCAACGGGGATCGCATCATGTTCCCCACTTGGCAACTAATCATTTGTGCTGATGAGGTAATCGCTATTATTAGGATTGCACTAATATAAGGGTGATTTGGGAAAAAAGCAAAAACTAGTTTTTTGGTTTTTTCGTTTTGTCTTTATTTTAAAAAAAATTGCATTTGTTAATTTTGAGTCAAGTTTTTGTGGTTTATGCGAGACAAATCCAAAGAGTATAAAATTATGGTCAAAATAATAATTTTTTTGAATAAAGCCGAAAATAAACCAAAATTCGATCTCCAGTTTATTGATTTAATTTTGGCTTTATTAAAAACAAATTGGTTTCGACCATAATTTTATACTCTTTGGATTCGTCTCGTCGAGACGAATTCGTAAACCACGAAAACTTGACGCAAAATTAACAAATGCAAAAAAAATTGAATAATTAAGGACAAAACGAAAAAACCAAAAAAAATCACTATTTGGTTTTTTTTTTGCCAAAGCACCCCATAATCCTCTTTCTCTTTCTTTGCCTTTGAGTTAAGCCTCCTGGTTAACCTGGGTTAAAAAAGTACGAGTGATCACGCCTGTCATAACCAGGAGGTACTACAACAACAATCCCACGTCCCCATTACGTGGTGCTCCAGGACCATTTTCATCATATTGGTGTATACTCTACTACGTACAAATCCTGGCGGTACGTGCTCCAGTAGCACCATTGGATAGGATGAGCTCATCTTCCAACCGTGGCCTTATTTTCACATTTTATGTCCACTGGAAAATGGACATTGCTTTTCAAGCTTGTTTTTGTCACCAAAAATGCCATCAACAATATTTCCATCACCCTTTACCAACACAACAGGGGGGGGTGACCCATGCTCAAGACTATACTCCAAAGCTCACCCCATGCTCAAGACTATACTCCAAACTCGATTTTGTGGGTTCCATCGAAATCTCAAAATTAATAATCCAAATCAAGCTGGATTTGACAAACAACAAATTAAATAGAATTCGAAACATAGGGACAATTGTGTCGAATATCACGCCTGGTTAAACGATGTGATTCCAACACTTCATTTCATCGACCGCCCCAAAGCAAAGATTTCATCACAAAATACAGAATGAAACCAAAACTACCAAAATTTAAGACACGAGCAATTGCAAAGAGCATACAACATTTTGCAAATTCGTACATGCATATCATAGAGGGAAAAAAATTACTTGAACTGATTGTTGTGGCCTTATGATCCAGTATATTTGTTTGGAAAATAATAAATATCCATAACAAAGAAGAATAAACGACAAACGCATTAAAGGTAGACTAAATGTCTAAATTCAAAGCACGAGTCTAATACTCACTTCACACACCCAATATAGGACGTCAACAAATAAAATAAAATCCATGGAAAGTTAGTCCAAGGAAATACTATCACAAAGCCAACGCCAGCCCGTTTGTGATGCGAACACAACACCTGTGAAATGCCGAGGAGCCATCGTAGTCACAAACAATGGATGCCACTCGAGGACGTGTCCCCTCTGTCATAGCGGGCATTGGTCATCGGTAGGCAAAGACCTCGCAACCACGACGGGCTAATGTCACTCGGAGAGTTGGTTGTGCATTGGAGATAGAGGTTAGAGAAAACAAATTAATTTGTGATTTGAAATTTGAATCACCAAAAAGAATCGAATTTGATTTTTGTTCCGAGGTACAGTACTCCTCAACTTGGGGGAGTTGTCATAGTGGGGACAATGGGGGAAGCATAGACATCCCACTAGTGTCTGGAAATCTCTGAAACACATGATGAAGAAATAGGAATTCAAACATCCTAAATTCCTAACGTACATATTCCCACCTCCATCCCCATTTGCATTGAGATGCTTTGATTCTTTGATATTCTTTTGCTAATTTGACATCCCCTAACCTTATATTCTTCCACTGCCTGATTTATCGTGTCTAAGTTTTGGACTGGACGGGACAGTTCAATTTTTTTACCATACATTGGTATAATCAATTCTTACATGTAAAAATATTTGAAAAAATCCATACAATTATTTGCAGCAATTAAGCAGTTCAGATTTTGACTGTCTCGTTCAATCCAAATTAAGAACTGGAGATGATCCAATTCCCCCTGCTTATTCCTTTTGTTGGTCGGGATGTTGTAACCTTTTTGCCATATTCAAGGCTAAGATTTTTTGTCCACACGAGATATGACATCCGCAGGAATACCAAACTTGATTCCTGTATTTAAAATCTTATTAAGTTCATGGAGGAAAAAGAAAAGAAAGTGAGGGCTTCCTAATTGTCCAGTTTGTGGTGGCCGGGGGAAAAGTTTAGGGTTTTTTTTTTTTTTTTTAATTCACAAGTTCAGTAGGAAATAGAGCCTAACAAAATAAAGTTATCAAGGTGTAGTTTTAGAGGATTTTAGGTTTCTCTTGATGAGTCCTATTTTAAAATTGAATAGTACTCCAAGAAGACTAGTACTGCAAAAACATTAAATTGATCGAACATTAATTACTTGCCATATGATGCAATACTCAATCTGGTCCTAAAAAAATGAATGATTTGTTCTCAAAATCATGTATGCGTTTTTTTTTTATTTTTTATCCAACCAAGTCAGTAGAGGTGGCAATTGACAACCCAACCCATGAACCCAACCCAACTTGCCCACTTATAACCCAACCCAATCCATCCATATTGTAATATGGGTTGAACCCATTATGAATCCATATTTACATGGGTTGGTTGGGTGGAAAATGGGTTGAGACAGAGTAAAATAGAAGACGAATGGGAATAGCAAGAGAGGGGGGCTTAATTCATTTGGTAAACATATTTGCAGAATAACTGGGACTCTTGTGAATTGCCAGGCATGGGAAAAAAAAAAAAACATTTGGGGTAGTCTGTTGATCTTAAAAATTTTCCTAATTCATCCAGATCGAAAGAAAGATATTGAATCCCATGCATCTTTAAAATCATAAAAATGCTTTGGCTAAATAAACAATTGGTTTAGTTTTTTGTCCTTATTAAAAAAAATTGCATTTTTTAGTTTCGCGTCGATTTTTTTGTGGTTTATTGGTTCTTGATGAGAGGAATCTAAAAAATATAAAATTATTAACGAAACTTAAATTTTTGTGAATAATGACAAAAAGAATCCAATAACAAAAATACTTTGGATTATTTTGTCTTTAGTGAACTTTTTAAAAAATTTGATCATAATTTTATACTACTTTTTAGATTCTTCTGGAGACGAACCAATAAATCACACGAAATCGATGCAAAACTAACAAATGAATTTTTTTTTTTTGAATTATAGACCCAAAAAAACCATTTTGGTTTATTTAGTTAAAGCATTAAATCTAATTCAGAGAGAGAGAGAGAGGTCAAAACGGGGTGAAATAGTGTATGTTGTAGCTTTTTTGTTTTTTTTTTTTTTTTTTAATGTGATAACTGTCTGCTGGAGGTCAAAAAAAAAAAGTCGATTTGAGTTTTTGAAATCCCGAAACCGTAAAAAGTGTATTCAAAACGAAGGAAAGGATACAGGATTTAAATTCTGAACTATGGGGGAAAAAATGGGATGGGTTGGGTTGGTTTGGGTTTGACTTAACCCATATTCGATCCATCCATATTTAACCCACCTAATATTGGCCCATATTTAACTTGCCCACATTCAACCTATAACCCATATCAACCCACTCAAACCCAACCCAACCCAACCCACCCATTTGCCACCTCTACAAGTCAATATCATTCAATAAAGCCCGAGGGCGTTACAGATTTCATCACGAGATACAGGAATGAACCAAAACTTATAAAATCTAGACAAGAGCACGTACACTAGTACGCTCAATGGCACCCCTGCCAAAGGCAGACCAACAACATAGTGCTGGGCAAAGAACCAGTCTACGACCTGAAAATAGAAATCCCGAAAGATAACAGCTCAAAACCCTACCACTAAGCACAAGTATGCGTTTATTTATATGGAAACGAACGTGATTGATGCACACAGGGAGATAAACTATTCAAATCACTAAAATGGGCCCATAACGAACACAAATAATACGGTCAAGTTCCAAATAAGATTGAAGAGAAGTACTAGTGCTAGAATAATCACCACACGCACACAATAACGAATACGAAAACAGTAAAGAATGATCAACACAAGAATTTATATGGTTTCCCAAGATCGGGTACCTCCACGGGAGCGAGAGCAAGTCTGTATTATTATGATCAAAATCGCTCCGCTCCGCTCCGGCATCTGGCCTTTCATCAAAACTCTTTAGTACCTCTCCATATGAGCCACAAGTTCCAACAACTGGTTTATTTGAAATGTAAACATCCTTAAGTCTCTCTATTTAGATTTCTAAATTTGATTGGATTGATGTTCCTAAAGGGACATTCGGTAGAATCTATACATGAAAGTATGAAACCGTCCAGCAATTAATCTTGATTAGAGGAGAGGTAGTATGTTGCGTAACGAATTCCATGGAACCAAAAGAGCATTTTCCCGTGTCCAATGTGAGCAAGAGGTTGAGTGGTAGTCTCAACAGGTAGTCCGGTCAGTCGGTGGGTTTTGCTCCCCTCACAATTGATCAGAGTTCAATTTTTGAGGTCAAGCTTCAAGAAAGTAATTTTCTATGAATACCCTAGTCCTGATATGAATGATCTTCCCTTTGTCGAGACCATGAAGCAGATCGGTTGAGATACACGTAAGCTGACTCAGACACTCTAACTGTGAAACAAGAGAAAGAAAGAGAGAGATTTGTTGAGTGGTTAGATAGAGAAGGAAGAGAAGAATTTGATCCGTGGAGAATTCTTGTAAACAAGTTGTTATAGAGAAGAGATAATATACTTATATTATATTATAGTACTAGTGAATCATGAAAGGTGGGAGCTGGGAATGTCAATGTAAAAAGGACCCAATGGCGTCCCCAATCTTGTTATCCATAATATTGGAATTTGGAACAGACGCAATAATATGCTCTATCGTCTGCAAAATCAGACAAATATATTCTCTCGAAAAAATTCTTCTCCTAGTCCCACACACTAAATATTCGAATAATTCATTTTGGTGACATTTGCAAACAGATACTGTATGACATCAAATTTGCCCCATTAGTTTCCCGAAAAAGATAAGGGACCGACCGTGGTGCACCGACCACGTACCGACGGCGTCACCGACGCCGTTGTGGGTCCCAACCGGTCGATCCGAGCCGTTCATCCTTCTCAAAATTAAATTCCGAGTGGGCCTACGCAAGAATCGAGGCAATCAGACGGCTGTATGAGCTCGATCCAAAATCACCCCATTTCGATCCAAAATTTTGAATGAAATGGGGGTGATTTTGGATCGAGCTCATACAACCGTCCGATTGCCTCAATTCCCATGTAGGCCCACTCGAAATTTGATTTTGAGAAGGATAACGGCTCAGATTGACCGGTTGGGACCCACAACGGCGTCGGCGACGCCGTCGGTACGTGGTCGGTGCACCACGGTCTGTGCACGTAGCAGCGTTCTTAGTTTCCTTTAGAAAGCCAGTTGAGATAAATTAAGAAATTGACGGAAAGGAATACTAGTTATTAATGAAAGAGAATAACAAGTGACGGACACAGAATTTTAGTGTTATGTGAGCGAACAGTAAAATGTTATCTTGCCATATATGGAAGACTAGAGGCCGGGCACAGGCAATGTCTGTGCAAGTCAAATTTTGATCAAATATGCATAATAATTTTTTATTGACTTGCACACACATTGCAACCGCCGAAAAAGGTAAAAATGGTCAATCTATGTCAACAACATCTATCTATTTTTATCCTCTACAAATCTTTGTAAATGTGGAAATTCCATCACAACTTATATTGATTACCGAAAGTTCAGGGATGCCTGCCCATTTTATCTCAAAAAAATTGAAACAGAATGAACAAAGTATGAAAAAACCAGAGTTATATGCCGCTTCTCCGGATAGCCGTAAAGAAGACAATTTGTCAAGCAAAAAATAAGGACTAACAGTTCAGAGGAAGAGATGGGTATGATATGAATGCAGTACAGTACAAACGGGAATTTGTCTTGGAATTTGGAAAACTTACCTTTTGCCTTTTCTTGGTCATCAAAGTCCTTACAGGTAAGGATGGAGACAGGGGTGGCTAGTAGGAGCTGTTGCCCCTGTTACAATTTGAAAAAACTCTTTTATTACATTGAAAATATATATATATTATCAAATTATACCTCTCCACCCCTCCTCCAGATGTATAGTTCGTCACCACTACGCAAAAATCCTAGCCTCCGTCCCTGCTTACAGGAAGATAGAGATAGAGCAATAACCACTAACCACAGAGGATGTTTGTAGCGGTTGAAAAAAGTTTACAGAGTAATAAACATGGAGTGGATTGTGGGGTGTATGTGGAGAACAATTCCAAATGGATGGCAGTTACAAAGCGTGGGTTTTTTTGGGAAAACAAAAATGTAGCGTGGGTTTTTTTGGAAAGCAAAAATGTGAGCCAACCTCAAAAAAAGTTCACACCAAATTTGTGCTCCCCCTTTATATATTAGAATAGATAATGTCAATTTATGAAAATATAGAGTCGTATCCAAAAAAGTTACTACTCGTGAAGATATATTGCTATGTCTTGGGTGGGCAAATTACGACGATTTTTTAAACAAAATTACTTCCACTATGAACAAAAGTTGGAACTTGAATAGGGCGGTCCCAACTCATCCGTTCCTCGGTCCGTACTTGAGAATAAAACCACAAGAAAATTACACTTAGGGTCCTGGGGAGAACAACACTGTGCCCCCATGGATTTGGTTACACAATGTCACTCTCTGCGACCGCTCTAAAAACAGACTTGCGGGTGCGATGTCGAATGTCATAAAAGACTTAATTGAAGCCCTTCCTAACACCAGTTGATTTTAGGAGAGATGGTGGGAAAGCGGTCCGACAAACACAAGCAAAGTGATTTTATGAGAGATCAATTTCACGTTTACATTAGGGATGAGATCCTCACAATGCAGGATATCTTGATGTGAAGATATATTTGTAAGACATTTCCGTTGCCTCCAAAAAAATGTGTTTGTAAGACCCGCACTTTTATGAAACAACTCCAACAATTGTTGGGGACAATTAGTGGAGACCCAAATCAGCATAATATACCTTAGGGATCTCCACAATTAAGACGGAAATATTCTCTCTCTCTCCCCTTCCCCCTCCCTATATATACCCTAAAAATTCAACCTTCCCTGAATCATTGGAGCTCTCTCTCTCTCTCTCTCTCATCAATGGCGCTACGAAGGGTACTATCCAAACGTCTCTTCACCAAAAACAGAGACTCACCTCCACTCCAAACACTCGACCACCCGCCTAATTCCCCCCAAAATGCGGCCAAAATAAACTTCCACCGGGAGTTCTTAACCTCGCCGGACTCCTCCCCCGACACCGGGTTCTTCCGCCGCTTCCTCCAGCGCCGCCGCATAAACCAATCGACGGCTCCCCCGGTCTTCCTCTCCATCCCTGTCGGGGAAAAACTGAAGGAGACTCTAAGATCTATCAACGTCGCCGGTGCCGGAGATCGGCTTCGGCTCGACGGACTGAGTCCTCCGGTGGTGCAAAACACGGCGTCGGGTTCGGTTGGGGCGGCAGTGTCGGTGAAGGATGTGAAGAGGGTTCTGATGCTTTCGAAATTGGAGAGGTTGAGATTGGTGATTCGGGAGATGCCGATGAATTCGATTTCGTACGGAGATTTTGTTCGGATTTGTGGGGAGTTCTGTGAGAATCGAGAGGAAGGTTTGGAGTTTGCGAGGATGTTGGATGAGGGTGGAAATGTTATCGTTTTGGGCAACGTTGTGTTTCTCCGGCCGGAACAGGTATATTCCCGACCTTCATTACAGGGTTCGTCCCGAGTTCTAAAATGTGATCTAAATGTTTACTTTGTAGACCTCAATGCCTACATTAGTCCCGTAAAAAATCAAAATAACCGAACATCGACAACAATAAGAAAATCTTTGTAGACCTGAATGACCGATCAACTTGATTTTTACACGATTATTATTTGCATCTAGTTATAAACAGTGAATGGTTTAAGACATGTGTCTGAAATGTGTCGGGAAGGCACACGATTTCTCGTTAACACGATTCGAACTCGATACAATTTAGTGGGTTCGGGTCAATTATTAATCCTTTTGCTTTAATCTAACGTGACAATCTTAACAATTGCTTACAGGTTGCGAAATCAATGGATCAAATAATTTTTCAGTCCATAGCCATCCCAAACGATCCAAGAAGAAACGAACTTGAACACATGGAGAAGCAAAAGGCCCAAATCGACCAGAGAGCCCAAGAACTGGTTCGAGGGGAACTCTACTGTGGGCTGGGCTTCGTAATTTTACAGACACTGGGCTTCATGAGGCTGACCTTTTGGGAACTAAGTTGGGACGTGATGGAGCCCATTTGCTTCTTTGTCACCTCGGCCCACTTTGCTCTAGCCTATGGATTTTTCCTTAGGACATCGAAAGAGCCTTCTTTCGAAGGCTACTTCCGACGTCGGTTCAAGGTGAAGCAAGAAAAGCTCATGAAGATTCACAACTTCGATACCGAAAAGTACAATGAGCTTTGCAAAGCCTTCTATCCAAATTACGTTAATCCTATAAACAACAAACATTTTATAGCGTCAGATCATGCGGATGGCCCAATTTTAAGTGAAGTGCATCGGTGATATAGTAGATGAAAAACAAATCTTCGAGAAGTAAGCGGGAAAGAGACTTCACATGGTTGCAGTAGCAGTTTGAAGGGTTGACCCGTCAGAGAATCTCCGGATCTAAGCTTATTTTTAACCTATAGAACTCTAATGTTAGACTCGTGTGTCTTGAGTGGAGTATTTTGATTGAGCTCTATGGCATCACTAGAACAAAAATGTTTCAAGCGGCCCTGACCCGATTTATCATGGGTTGTTGGACTAGATACGTCTTTTAATGAAAATAAAATTGGGGGAAGAGGTGCTTATTTATCGCGACATTATCATGTATTTCATTGCTTTTTCTTGTATTGAAACAACTTTATAAAATCGTATTCCTATAAACAATCACATAACAAGTTTAAATTGATTTTGTGATAATATGTAAAATGATTTTTGTGCCAAAAAAAAAACAAGGGAAATGATTTTCACACCCTCCAAATTGTTACCTGCATCCCCCAGGGTAGTACAAAAATCAATTTAGAGTGATTTTTTCACTCCCCTTATTGATTTTCGTCCTTCCCAAAATTAACAGTTTAGGGGAGTGCGGAAATCACTCTAAATTGATTTTCCAGAAAAAGATGTGTAATTCAAATATTGGGGTGCTCCTACTGGATCTATCACTCATCAATTTTATAATTTGGAATATGATTTTAGTAATCTGAACCTGAATCCGAAAAATTGGATATCCGATCCAAATTTCTTTACTTATACAGTATTTTAGTGGAAAACATATAATTTTGTTCAAAATGGATGGAGAGAGAGAGAGAGAGAGAGAGAGAGAGAGAGAGAGAGAGAGAGAGAGAGAGAGAGAGAGAGAGAGAGAGAGAGAGATCATTCTTTTTCTTTTTTTCTTTTCTTGGTTCAAAGGTTAGGGGTTGTCTGGGCTAATTTACGCGCATCTCGAGACTATTCCTCTCTCCGGTTCATTTAAAGACAGGTTATCTAGAGAGTGTTGAGTGTGAGAGTGTTTCTTCTCGTTGTAAATATTACGTTCATCATAGTGAAAACTGCCCCTTGGAGATAGCAGAATCTCGTAAATCTCTTTGTATTTGCTTGTGCTTGTGATTTTGATTTACTTGTGTTTGTGCGTGTTGGTGTGTTGCTCAGTCGATCCTCAACATATTGGAGTTAGATCAAATTATTTCGGATCAGAGCCAATTAAATCTGGTCCATTGACAAATTCACATGAGTTTAATTATATGGGCCATTCCGGGTCATATCATATAATCCATTATGGGCCAGTTCGTGACGTCGTGGTAATCATAGCCCAAATCCAATAATATTGACTCCGTTCTGATTAGTATTCGGATTGTGTTAGGTACGTCCCCCACATGTGTCAAAGTGAGTCCATTGTTTGTTGCATATTCTAGAAAGTGCTTAGAGAGATATAAAATGTGAAAGGGTTTATGTACTCTGGATATGTGGAGAGCAACAAAAAAAACATCTAGAGAGAGAACGAGAAAAGTGAGTTAACTAGAGGGAGTTGAGTGTGAGAGTGTTTCTCCTCGTTGCAAAAATTATGTTAATCATAGTGAGAAAGTCCCTCGTGGAGATAGCAGAATCACGTAAATTTCTTTGTATTTGTTTGTGTGTTTGTGATTTCGATTTACTTGTATTTGTGCTTGGTGTGTTGTTCAGTCGATCGTCAAACAGATTGGAAATTGGATCGAATTATTTCGTATTGGAGCCGAATTAAATCTAATCCATTGATAGGCCCGCACGAGTTTAATTATATGGGCCAGTTCGGGTCATATAATCAATTATGGGCCAGTTCGTGGCGTCGTGGTAATCATCAGCCCAAATCCTCAGTACGTTAGACTCACTGAGGCCTGAGAGAATGAAGTCTCAAAATTGTTCGTAATGTTGTTGCGATACTACTTCGTTTGATGTCCATTAAGAGCATGTCCACTAGACTCTTCATTTTCATTTTCTTAGCTAAATTAGAGAGAAAATTACAAAAAAAACAAGGCTCCGCCTATCGTGAGAGGATTTCGGGTGCAAATACGGTACTGCACATAGTAGGGCTGTCAAAAAAAAAACCGCGAACCGCGAATTCGAACCAGACCGAACTGAACCGTAGGTTTTGGATTGGGTCCGTGGATTAATGGTCCGGACACGGATTGAAAAATTAGAAAACCGTGCTTCGCGGTTCGGTCCATGGATTTTCATAAAAGAACCATGGATAAACCGAACCGGACCGTACCGTGAGAATTTAATCAATTAAAAATAATATATATATATATATATATATAAAACATTGGGATAAGAATTATTGTAGTGGGCCGAAATCTAGCAACATCCAGATGGGCCTCGGTTGGTGAACCCGGAAGAGATTGGGCCCAAAGGGGGTCTCCAGGCCAACCAAGGAACGAAGTGCCATGGGACGACCGAGCTTGGCCCATCCGAGATGAACCGGAGTCTCGGCCGATAGACTGTGAACCGGACGAGCCATCCAAGACGGATCGTATCCGAGATGGCTCAGAAGGATAATCCGAGATATCAGTGACGTCCTCTGTGACGTAACCCGAGGCGGTTAACGCTCGTAACAAATCTAGGAAGGCCCATGTGCATGTCACAGCTGTTCATACGTCAGTATGACCTATGCCGAGCGGTTATGCCATGTGTCACCGTCGTACTGGAGGAGGCATGCATGCGATGCTTGTGAGGCCGATTCGTGACGCTCGGTGACGTCACCGGAGCCGAATTGACGGGCTTGCCCCTGTACTTGATAAGCCTATATAAACAAAGCAAAGAGGCCCTAACAAAGGGGACAACACTTTCTCTCTCTAAACTCACTCTCTCAATATCTTTCTTCTCTTCAATCTCTCACTAGATCGTCGGAGTGCCTTCCCTGGCCACATTCCGGCCAGGTTGGGTGCTAACGACGGGCATTACTTGTGCAGGAGCTCTTGGAGGGTTGTTCACCGCTCACTCGGGTCAGAAATCACTAGAGAGGGCTCATCGGATTTTTGATGACACCACAATTGGCGACTCTGCTGGGGACACAACCCAGAACCTCCGGTGCTCCTCCCCAGATCCACCCCTTTTACTCCCTTTTCTTCGCTTCTCCTGACTCGAAATGGGCGGCGAGCCAACTCCACCACCAAACCCCACCGATCCTCTCCACCCGTCCTCCTCCAGAGATCCCAAAGGGATCCCCTACACCCCTCACATCTCTGTCTCTATTCCGACGGGTCACGTCGGACTCACTCCAAGCCCAGACTCACAGCAACTCACCGTCCAGCAACTCACTCACCACTTGGAAGAGCGAGACGCTGAGATGGCAGCCATGAGAGCCCAGCTTTCCAAGCTGACCTAGACGGTCAAAAGGAAGGCTGCAGCAGAGACCACTGCAACATCTCACGGCGGAGCCTCCGGCGAAAGACGCTCGGCCAAGGATCGCATTGGTGACCCTAACAATGAGAGGGCTCACAATAGGGCTCTCGTGCTCCGGCACGCGAACCTGTCAACCGAGCACCTCTCAAGGGGCCACCAAGGCGATTCTTCCCGACACTATTCCTCACAGATCTCGGAATCAAGCGCCCGTTCGCCGTACTCCCAGTTGTCTGCATCTCATGAGACGGTGTACTATTTCGAAGATGGCGAATACAAACCAGTCCATCTCCGAAAGGACCCCAAAGAGGCCGCTCTAACCGAGCGCTCTTCCGGTCGACGGCGCCATAAGACTCCCCCGCAGAAAACAAACTCCGCTGATCTCCGAGCTCTAGTGGAGCACTTGAAGAAAACTTCTCCGCAAGAGCCAAATCTAACTGTCGTTCGCGATGGTGATATGGGAAAGCGTCATGCCTACCGAACTAACGACAGAGCTCACCATGACGATGCAAGGGGGAAAGGAAAGAGAAGGAAACCCGGGAGCAGACTCGTCACCACGAGCATCGCCACGAGCGCCGCCATGATGAGCATCACCGTACTCATTCTGAGAAGCGCTCCCGTACCAGCGACGGGTTTGTTGTACCGTCCTTCCCTCCTCCCCCATCTCTCCCTCCTTTGCCGAGCGTCGATGAGCGATTGAAACAGTTGGCAAAATCGCCTTTCACAAAGGAGATCGCCTCGGCGACGTTGCCAGCTGGATTCGCGCTCCCAAAGTTCAACCGTTACGACGCCCTCACGGACGCGTACAACCACCTCATCTACTTCAGGCAGATTATCAACCTTTACACCTCGGATCAAGCCATAATGTGCAAAGTGTTCCCAACAAGCCTAGGGACTCTCAGATCTCTATGGTTCAACAAGCTCGACGAAGGATCCATTGGCAGCTACGAGGCTCTGGAGAGGGCTTTCCTTTCTCGGTTCGTAACCAGCAATATTCAGAAGAAAGAGGTAGACTCCCTTCTCGGATTAAGAAAGCGCCCGGATGAAACTCTACGCCAGTACGCTGCTAGGTACTGGGAGATGTTTCACCAGGTCCAGGGCTGTGATCAGACCCTTGCCGCGACCCATTTTAAGCACGGCTTGGAAAGCAAGAGCCCTATCTTCACAGATATGATGTTACACCCACCAAAGAACATGGACGACTTGATGGAACGGATAAATAAATATATCGAGCTTGAGGAACTCTTGACCGAGCGTGATGCTCCAACCTCCTCCTCTGTTCCCAGGGTTATCCATGTCTCGGGTAATCAGAAGAAGGCAGTAAACACCATTAAAGCAGGCGCAACAAAGAGACTCCCGAAGGCAAGTGACTTTGTAGCCGAGCGCACGGTATTCACCGAGCCAATCTATATGCTCCTCCGGAAGATTGAGAATGAAGGGTTCTTTCACTGGCCGGACCACAAGATGGGAACTCACGATAAAACTAAGGACAGGAAAGTCTACTGCACGTACCACCGAGAGCAAGGCTACTACACTACATCCTGCAAGCCGTTCAAGGCATATTTGGAAACTCTCGTCTCGGCTCGAAACCTGGATTCCTACATTGACCAGGACAAAACCCTAGCTCGGGCTCAGAGCCAAGGGGCAGCTGTTGCTGGGGGTACTTAGGAGGATATTGTGGTAATGCACGTGATTCACGGCCCGGTTACAAGAATGTTGGAGGCTCGGGTGTACAAGGAGATCGAGCAAGCGACCAAAGCATTGGAGGTGCTCTCGGTTAAACAGCAACCGAAACGCAAGCTCCCAACTAAGGATTCTCAATGGACAATCACGTTCACCGAGAAGGATCTAGAAGGGGTGCAGCTCCCTCACAACGATGCTCTCGTAATTACACTCAAGGTGGGGAAAGCAAAGTTGGAGCGGATTTTGGTAGATCAAGGAAGCGCAGCCGAGGTAATGAATTACTCGTTATTTAAACGATTCGGATTCACTAGCAAGGACCTGAAGCCTTCCGAGGTCCCCCTCGTTGGCTTCAGTGGCACGCCCGTTTATCCTCTCGGCACAATTACCCTCCCTGTCACCACTGGCTCGGTAACACAACAAGTAGAGTTCATTGTCGTTAACTCACCGAGCCTTTACAACATCATACTGGGGAGAAATTGGCTGCATGCGATGAAGGCCGTAGTGTCTACGTACCATCAGGTGCTACGGTTTATCGGAGCAAAGGGAAAGCAGGAGGATGTGAAGGGAGATCAGATTGCGGCAAAGAAATGCTACATTTCAACCGTGGGGAGAAAGGAAAAGAAGAAACCAAAGCAGGTGCAATGGGTGGAGATTCCCGAAGCGCCGGTTTTGGAGGATGTCGGTAGATGAGCCGAGGTGAAATCTGTAGAAGACCTCGTTACAGTCCCAATCAATGAGGATGGGAGCCACTTCTTCCTAGTCGGATCCTCTCTGACCGAGGCCGAAAAGGAGGAAATGGTGACCTTCCTCAAGACAAACATTGAGGTGTTTGCCTGGACTCCGTACGAGATGCCTGGTGTTGATCCGAGCTTCATCAAACACCAGCTTAATGTCGATCCACTGAGACGCCCAGTTATTCAGAAGACGAGGAGGTCTTCAGCTGTTCACGCTGAGGCAGTTGAGTCGGAAATTGACAAACTATTAGAAGCCCAAGCAATCCAAGAAGTCCAGTACCCAACATGGCTGGCAAATACGGTGGTGGTCCCGAAGAAGAACGACAAGCTAAGGGTCTGTGTAGACTACACGAACCTGAATGACGCCTGTCCGAAGGACTGTTTCCCGGTCCCTCGGATAGACCAACTCGTGGATGCTACGGCTGGACACGCTCGGTTGAGCTTCATGGATGCTTACAGGGGCTATCACCAAGTCTTTATGGACACGGAGGACATGGAGAAGACATCATTTATCACACCAAGATGTCTCTATTGCTACCGAGTCATGCCCTTCGGGCTGAAGAACGTCGGGGCTACCTTCCAAAGGATGGTGTCTCGGATGTTCAAAGATCAGCTCGGGGACACGATGAAGGCTTACATCAATGACATGGTGGTGAAAAGTGTACAAGAGGAAGACCATATTGCAGACCTCAGCAAGATGTTCACGGTACTGAAGCAGCATGGACTAAAGCTCAACGCCGAGAAGTGTACTTTCAGAGTTGGGTCAGGAAAATTCCTCGGCCACTTGGTGACAAGAAGGGGTATTGAAGCAGATCTGAGCCAAGTGACAGCTATACAGCAGCTCGTTTCGCCGAGTACAATTAAGGAAGTCCAAAGGTTAACAGGAATGGCAGCAGCTCTCAACCGCTTCATCAGCCGCTCGGCTGACGTATGTCGTCCTCTGTTTCAATCTATAAAGACAAGCAAGAGGAAATTCCAATGGACCAAAGAATGCGAGAAAGCTCTGCAGCACCTGAAGACCTATGTAACCGAGCCGCCGTTACTAGAGACGCCTCGGGAAAATGAAGATCTGTTCATCTACCTTTCAGTGTCTCCACACGCGGTCAGCTCGGTTCTTGTCCGCGCAGAAGGAACCGAGCATCGACCAGTGTACTATGCAAGCAAGACTTTAACTGGCGCCGAGACAAGGTACCTTCCTCTTGAAAAAGTTGCCTTCGCTCTCGTAACTGCATCTCGGAAGCTGCTCCCATATTTCCAGGCTCACACAGTCATTGTTCTGACCGAGTATCCACTGAAGGCACTTTTTCGAAGAGCTGATCTCTCAACACGGGTCTCGAAGTGGTCATGTGAAATGGCTAACTTTGACATCCAATATCGACCGAGAACAGCTATAAAGGCTCAGGTGTTAACTGACTTCATAGCCGAGCTAACACCAGGAGAAGAAAAACAAAAGAAAGAAGAACCCAACCCATCCCTACCCGAGCAAACCACCGAAGACCCTGACGCGCCCGTCGCGATTGAAGATATGACCGACAATGTCTCGGATGACGAATCAACCAAAGGAACTGACATAGCTGAACAAGCCCAACAGCCTCTCTCGAAAGGAGAACCGAGTCAGAGTGCGGATGAAGAACAAGCAACCGTGCCATTCTCCACTTGGCATATGTTCCACGGTAGTGCTTGGAAGTTGCACGTGGATGGAGCTTCAAACCAGCGAGGTGCTGGAGCAGGTGTTGTACTGGTTTCCCCCGAGGGCGTTATTCACGAGAACGCCATCACAATTGATTTCCCGGCCTCTAACAACGAGGCTGAATACGAAGCCCTGATCGTTGGCCTTCGGCTAGCCGAAGCAATGGACGTAAAGACCTTAATGGTTTACAGCGACTCTCAACTCGTTGTGAACCAGTTCAACGGAGAATATGATGCAAAGGACGAAAGAATGGCTAAGTATCTGAGCCTAGCCAGGAGTTTAACCGAGACATTTGAAGAGATTGAAGTACATCAGGTGGGCCGAGAGCACAACGCCCACGCTGACGCACTTGCAGGACTCGCCTCAGCATGCAAAGCATCCGAGCAGAGAACAATTTCCTTTGGAACAATCTCTTCACCGAGCTTCGATCCCCCTCCGACCCAGATGATGAACATAGAGCTCGGACCAAGCTGGATGGATGAACTCGTGTTTTATCTCCGAGATGACAAACTACCCGAAGACAGACGAGAAGCCCACCGGATCAGATGTAAGGCTGCAAACTATTGGCTCTCACCAACAGGTTCTCTATACAGACGCTCTCGGACTGGCCCGTACCTCATGGTGGTCCATCAGAATCAAGTGCATTCGATCCTCCACGAACTCCACATTGGCAGTGGAGGTTGCCACTCGGGGGGACGCTTTATCGCCCACCGAGCCATCACGCAGGGGTATTGGTGGCCGAAGATGAAGGAAGATGCTGAAGACTTTGTTCGGAAATGCCACAAATGCCAGTTGTTCAAGCCAATGATTCACCAGCCAGCCGAAGACCTTCAACCGATCACTAGTCCATGGCCCTTTGCCCAATGGGGGTTGGACATCGTGGGAGAACTACCACTCGCTCCGGGAGGATTTCGCTACCTTATAACTGCTACAGATTATTTCTCTAAGTGGGTGGAAGCCGAACCGCTAGTCTTTATCACCGAGGCAAATGTGAAGAGCTTCTTATGGCAGAACATCATCTCTCGGTATGGGGTTCCGTATGCAATCGTCTCAGACAACGGCAAGCAGTTCACGGGTAAACAAATGAAGGAGGTGTGTGACAAGCTCGGAGTACGCTTCTTCAACTCCACGCCTGTTTATCCTCAATTATAATTAAACATATTATTCTTATATATATAAATGGTTGAGTGGGAATAGGACTAGTACCTTGAAGAAAAACAAGGTAAACTGCCTAAAAAATTCAGAGAATCAGAAACTTAAGAGACAAAAAACACTAGCATCATTTGTTCAAGTAAAAGGAGAATCTGAAAATGGACTTGGGCTTTGGAAATTTAACTAGAAAGCTTGTAGAGATGCTTTGACTAGGATTTGTCTCATGGATGAATTACCTTTTTGGTTTGTTGAGCGCAAAGGTTTTCGTGGGAATGGGTTCCAAAAGTTACATTGAGAATGTGAATGTGAATGTGAATGTGAATGTGGAATGTGGAATATGTTTCTTTATTTTGTGAAATGTAATAATTCATGGATAAACCGTGAACCGAACCGTGATTTTTTTTATTGTTTCGGAACCGGACCTTAGACTTTTGGTTTGGACACAGATTGCCTTACATTGGACCATAGACTTTTGGTTCGGTCCTCGGATTCATACCAATCCGCACCAAACCGGACTGTTGACACCCCTAGCACATAGGGCTGTAAACGAGCCGAATCGAGCCGAGCTTTAGAATGTTCAAGTTTGTTCATTAAATTTTTAAACGAACTCGAGCCGAACTCGAACGCAATGAAAATTTAACGAGCCGAGCTCGAGCCGAACTTGCCTAGATTTGAGTCGAACTCGAACTTGTTAACGAGCCTTAACGAGGAAAAAATATTAGATTTTGCTCTCATACAAGTCTAGAACTTCAAAAAAAATCTATTTTGTACATAAATAAGTTCATACATATATAAAATTATAAAAAATATATTAGTAAAATTTCATTTTATAATAATTTTATTGGTTTGTACAAGTACAAATTTTAAAACTTTCATTATGTATATGTATAAGTTTATACATATACAAGTTATAAAATTTTCGTTACATATATGTGAAAGTTATACATATTCAAGGTTATATATTAAATTCTTATGAGATATGCGTATATATTTTAAGTTTGCGAGCCTAATCGAGCCGAATATTGTCAAGTTCAAGTTCGGCTCGTTTATTAAACGAGCCTAAAATTGAGGGTCAGGTTCAGTTTGTTTAGTAACCGAATCGAACTCAAACGAGTCTTTACCGAGTCGAGCCTCGAATAGTTCACGAACGGCTCACTTCATTTACAGCCCTGCTCACACGTAGTGCCCGGACGGGCATCTCAGCAGTCCAAAAGTGTTTTGGATGGCCCTGATTCTCCTTCCCACTCTCCTCTCTCTAAAATCCAGACTGTCCAAAACACTTTTGGACGGCCTATATACGTGCTAAGTACCGCCAGGAAGTACTCATCCGACGCCCAAGTTTTTCTCCCGGCCTGCAGAATAGCAAAATCCCTATCTACCCTTTTAAAAAGCTACAGAAACTAGGTTAAATCTTTAAATATTATTCTTTCTCTCTCCTTGTGTGCAATTAGTCAAATAATTTTTTTTTTTGTAAAAGAGAACTGTATTAAAACAACTTAGGAGTTAAGAGAGTACATGTTTGGAATATTCTGTTTTGATCGAGTCTGCATGAAGCAAATTAATATACGTAACAGAATAGGAATATAGAAATACATTTTTCTCATTGATATTGGAGCATCATTTGCTAGAAAATCGGCACATTGCTTTGCTTCGCGATAGATATGGTTAATGCTGATTTTTTCAATGCGGTTCATTAATCAACTATTTTTTCAAAGCGCTTAACTAGTCAACTATTTGTTTTTGTTGTTTTGTTTGCCGATTTTAGGCCGGTAGTGTTGGTTAACGATATTCTTCTAACTCTTAACCAAAAAACCAAGTCAACTATTTTGCTTATTCTTCTCTCTCTCTCCTGTACAACCAGTCAACTGTAGGAAGTAGAAATAGTACTACTTATTTACTGATTGATAGCTAAAATCCCCAGCCTTGTTGGAGTTTTGACAACAAAATGACTAGCTAAAAAAAAATTGAATTCTTATGTACCATCCTTTTTCTAAGAAATTAGAAACTTATATTCGTAACCAAATAGTACATAGGACCCGGATGGTCTGAACAACAAGGAAAAAACAACAAAATAAAAATTCGCCAAAACTAAACAACTGCAGTATTGGAGACCATCAATCCGCTCGTCAATGTGGTAGGAGGAATCAGGTGATAACATTACGGCCACTGAAGCACAATGCCCATTTCGTCCTACCGCAGTCACCGCTGCTAGGTGCCACCACCGCTGCTGCTGGAGAACCTATAGACCCGTTGCCAAGGCTGATCTGATCTGATGACCAAATAACCCAGATTTAAAAACTAGATATGGGTCATCACCGTCCAAAAATGATTGGGGTGAGTAGGGGAGTCTCTCTCCTGACGACGAGAGCCTCGACCACCACATAATCATAGAAGAAGTTTTTACCTAATTTTATAGTTCTTCCAACATATATACTAATTGAAGAGGCTTTTTTTTGGGTAAATATATTGAAGAGTTCATTTGATTCTTTTCTCATTATTGTATCTTGCACGGGCCACTAGTTTAGACAAGAAAACATCAACTGATTGATTACATTTATATTCTGGGCCATTCGCAATTGAGTAGAAAGAAAATCACTGAATGGTTTGGTGCCCACAGGCCCCACACCATTAATCCCAACAAACAAAAATCCACAAGCAAATCGTTACCGACAGAATTGGGAAATAGGCAACCCATTTGGGCAAGCTTCTGTTTCCATTTTGGACCAAGGGACCCACCCCCTCCTTTTGATTTTTTTTTTTTTTATCTGGGAAAACGTCCAAGAGGACTTGGTTTTGATATTCAAATTATTATTAATTATTCTATTTGGAGAAAGCTATGGTACATAGAAATGTTACACATTTTTTGGTGTATGTTTCGCAAGTTGTCGCCTAATGTTATGCATAGGTGCACTTTGGAAGTGTACGATATTCATGGTTTTGAAGGATGATCTGGATATTTTCATGCATGGTATGCATATTTTTAGTTCATGATATGCAGGGACGGAGCCAGCATACATGGGGTCAAAAACTAGAATAATAGTAGCAATTTAGGACAGATTACAAGCTCTATCATGGGGTCAATCCGCAAATATTTGCTGCAAAATATAATTTTTGTTATTGGGAAATGAAAAGAAGTGGGTTCAAGTGACCCCAGTTGAAATGCTTCACAACCATTGGGCCTCGCCAAAGTCGCAGGTTAAAAATATTTGCTGAAAAACATTTTTCATAATGATTCCATATTATCGAGTATGAAATCTGAGTGAAATATTGTCATACATGGCTACATGCAATTAGGAGTCCATATACATCGGTTTGGGTAGGTTTTGAGCGGGGCTTAATTATACAATATATAACGAGACTTGTATCTATCGAAGCTCTTCCAATTAATGCACTGGCTACATTTTATAGTTTCATTTTCTAATCCCTCCAACTAGTCTGTTTATTTTTTCTAAAACATAATACCCCAAACATAAATTAAAATCATCCATATTTACTACGAATTACAGTTCACTGCCATAATAATTATAGTTACAAAAAGACCAAGGAATATTTGCATATGGTACATGTTTTTAAAAGAAAGTATTATGTATATGCATAGCATTTTTGTTCATTCTTAATTAGACTTCATATTTGTTGGCATCATAAATATGCTGATCTATTAGCATTTCATATGGACCAGGTCGGACTTGATTTTAAGAGTTGTTCCCCTGCACATCACATTAACTAAACGGGTTTAAAAATTCAACCAGGCCTGGTCCTATTGACCTAAATACATTTTCCAAACTCTTAAAACAGGCTGGGTTGAGCGGGCTAACGGCCTAACGCGGGCCGATGTGCACCCCTAACTGCACATAGTGTAGCCATAGAAAAACGTAGATGTGTCCTAACAACTGAACGAGGCCAAAATGTATCCTGCAAAAAGGAAGGAATTATGTGTCGTGGGAAAGTTTGCTCCCACCGATTACACTTTCCTGGAAAAATCCTTTATCAAGTGAACACTCACAGGAAAGTAAATTTTCCTTTCTTTTACTTCACTTCATTTCAATTTTCTCAGGATTAACTTTCTCACATAACATTCTTGGCAAATGAACAAAGCCTTAGATTCCGCGTGTTTTTGTTTTTATTTTTAATGGATAAACAAAATTCACTTTTGAACATGCAGCCTATACCTTTCACATGAATAAAAGTGATATAAAACAAATAAAGCAAATTTTTTTATTCAAGCGCCTATTGCACTCAACCACTCGTTGGTGATATATATTAGAAAGATATATAAAGAGAAAATATGTACGTAATAAGCGTGGGGAGGGGCTGACGAGTTTATCCAACTAAATCATCCACTACTCCAACCATTTCCCCCTTGCCATGCAATCTGGTAATCTTTTTTAGTGCTTTTAAACTAATCTCCACCCAACTAAACCAAAAATTAGATGTATTGGTAACCCAATTCCCCAAACTTCACAATCCAGACCAATCTTACCATTTTTTCTCAATTTGAACATCACATATATAAGACGAATACATATATATGCCCATCACCAAATCTGCCAGTACTGTATAATTGACATAGGTCGCAGTTTAGCTACTGGAAATGATGAGATGATATGGGCTACTTTGGTACTTAAATGGGAATTTGCATCCCATGAACAGAGAATATATATATATATATGTATGTATGTATGTATGTACAATAATGTACACTAACTATTTTTAGGCTAAGTTTTCAATATGGTATTTCTAATATTTTTGGTGTTTTCGGTATTTTGAGTGATATTTTTTATATATTCCCACAAGTTATTCTCCTCCTCCTCCTTCTCTTAATTATCGGGGAAAAAAAGGTTATTCTTCTCACATACATAATTGATTTGATATTTAGCATAAATAACATACGCTTTTGACTACAGTGAGAAGACGATATTTTTAGTACTCCCTCCGTCCCAAAAATATACTCTCTCGTTCCATTCTAATCGGATAAAATATCGATTATATCTTTCAAAAAAATAATTAGAACACAGAGTCAAAAGTTTGCAGTTGGTTGATATACGTGAAAAAGAATAGCTTGTCTCGTAAAACGTGAAAAATCCAAAAAGCCAATAATTCATTCGGTAGAACGGGGCATCAATCTCTCATGCAATTTTTTAGTTTGTTGGTCTTGTCAAATTCCTTCTATCAAATCCAAAACACAAATCAATTCGTTAATATCAAAGAATCTATTTTATGATAGCCGTATACCATTTCCGACGATAGAATTGATACTATATAGTTAGGCCAAAATTGAATGGAAAATTCATTTTTTTGTGTTATGGGTGATGAGGATTGAGGGCCAACAAAACTATGCGTAGGGACCATGCAGTGAGAAAAGGCATTGGAATCTATACTTCGTTGGTCACTTCACGTAGACAAAGCGTTTCGTGGGGGAGTGGACCTCTAGAAATGACCATGCATGCTTATGCAATGGGCACTCTTTTCTTGTTCACTTCATGATTTAGTAATTAAGAAAAGGATAGTGGATTCAACGAATCCATGTTTGAAGGTACGATTTTAACAAACCCACCAAATTTATTTATGGTTGAAATGACCGTTCAGCTCAATTTAGTGACGAATTTAGGATTTAAAAATTTGGGGGATGACAGACATTTTCAAGCCACTCATCTAATTTTTTCATCAAATTTTGCTTTTGGTGACCTGTGAGGCAATTTAATGACTTATTTTTGTAGTTTTTAATGTTGTGATTCCAACCCATTCTACAAACTCTATTAATTTTCTGGAAAAAAAAAATCTATTACTCCCTCCGTCCCTTTTTAAATGATACCTTTGGGAAATGTATGTTTTTGTAGCCGTTAAAAAAATACACTTCTGTAGCATGTTTTAAAATTTTTTTGCACCAAATTAAAGTACTCAATAAGCACTTGAATTTGGTATAAAAAATTAAAAAAATTATTTAAAGAAATATGTTTTTTAGGGGTTTGAAATTACACGTATTCCGATAGGGATCACTTAAAAAGAGACAAAGGGAGTAACTTATAACTTATAAATCTTTTTATAAATCTTTTTGTTGTTGTGTCCTTAAACTGTTCAAACCTTATCAATGTTAAGCTTAAAATTAAAAATACATACACATGCAACCACTTTATTTACTAGGATTTTTCAATTAAGTACTATAAAACAGAAAATTCTTTCCGACTCCGATTCAGACTCCGACCATGAATTGGAGATGTTGGTTGCAGTTTCTTTACCGGAAGATGAAACAAATGGAAGCAAGAGAAAACAAATGGTTGCAGTTTCAACGGCTTGTACCAACGGGAAAAATGATTAAAAAAAAAAAAGCATAAAAAAATACTATTATTATTATTTTTTTATAGTTAATGAGTTGAAGACTCACCTTATTTTTAAATTATAGGGAGAGAGAGACACCAATTTTGGTGTTCTCTTTTAGTGTGTGGGTTGGAGTCATTTTTTTCAACATTGCTCACCAAAAAACTTAAAAATTTATCTTTGATGAGTGGCTTGGAGATGCACACTTTATAGAATTAATTAAGGAGAACAAACGAGGGATGGAGGGTAAGGGAGGGGGAAGGTGGCACGTGTCACTTCCGGATCCACCAAAAAAACTAATTTTGTATTGTAAGGACAGAGTTATTCTTCAAAATGCGTGTATTTTTTTTATATTTAAGCATATTGATAAGTGATTAATCGATGAGAATATATAATTTAGAATTAACTATGTTCATGGATCATTAATATTTGTATGAAAATGTGTACCCTTTTGGCTACTAAAAATGATTAATATTAGAACACTACCTTTTTATACTAGTACTAATTACTCCCTCTAGCGTAAAGATAAAGATAGTCGTCCACTACCAAAACACCTCTAATTTTGGATGAAAAAATAAAATACTTTCTTGCACAATTTTTTACATTTCTCGAGACAAAATTAAAAACTATTTCAAATTTTTATTCAAAAATTGTACATCGTTTTATAAGGAATTATATTTGTAGGACGGGAAGAGGGAGAATATTGATTTTGGGTCCAACCTCCGAATCTTAATCCTGGCTCCGTCCCTAGAACAAACACTAGTAATATTTTTGTTATTTTAAAATCCAATACTATTATAGGATTTTTTTTTTTTAAAAAAAATTGCAGTTTGCCCCTCTAGATCCATCCTTATACCCGGAATGATTCCATAACCATTGAAACTCTTCTTAGCTTTTTGCTCTTTTTGGATTTGGAATTTACGTGGAAGGACTAAAAGCATCTCCAATCTTAACTCCCTTTTTTAAAATTCAATTTTGGGTCAAAATTTGAGCAAAAACCCAATTTGAATATGAGCATTTCTGTAACAACCCATCCGTTTATTGTTAAAAAAAATAAAGAAAAAGTGTTATGAGAAACCATGAGGTGGAACTAGTATCCACGTGGGGGCATTAGCCTTTCATGCATGTCTCTACTAGAAAGCTCAAGAAAAAATTGGAATAGAGGTCAGTCTAAGAGAATGTTTGGCATTCGGTGGCTTGTAAACATTTGGATCTCATTCTTATATTGATTAGTTCCTAGGCTAAGGAGCACAAACATTTCCCTTCCAATATAGAGACAGTACGGTCAGTAGGCTTTCGGCCATAAGTATTGTTTAACTGGTTTTCTTTGAGAAATTTGGGATCTTTTAAAGATGAACAATGATTCAAGTGAATGGTGGTCGCCTCTGGTGGTGTAATCCGCATATCATATGGCCAGGATTTAAGGTACCGGGTAGTGTGCAATACATTCCTAGCTAAATCTCTTTGCAAAGAGTGTTCTTTGATTATCTCATATTTGTACTCTTTCGATATCTAAGTTTATTGGCTCAGTTATTGTCACATCTTGTACCGTGACACATGGAGTATTTGGTTGAAAGCCATGGAGCAAATTGGTACATGTGCGAGCCCACTGGGTGGAATGAGTAAGGAAAGATGATTGATTTCCTTGAGGGAAATCTAATGTACTTTTATATGGCCCAAAAGGGGCACACGAATTTGACTTTGGTGGTGCTTGGCGTGTTACCGAGATGAGCCTGAAAAGAGGCATCAAATGATTTATGATTCGCTTTGATTTGCTATCGTCGATTAATTGTGCACATTTTAATGTTGAGCTATGTTTATTATCCTCGTATTGCACATACTACCCGACCCTTTTATATTTTTCAGGTGATGAGTGAGTAAGTGGCAGCTAGAATGGGAGCATTCGGATGATTGATTAGGTATGAGAGACTATTTTGAGGATTTTTAGAGCCATTGTATTTTTTGGAGTTTTGTTGATAAATTTCGAGGTTATCAATTGGAAAAAGACTATTTATTTTTGAGGTGTTTAAAATTCAGGTCGTCACAATTTCGAAGGGGAAACCCCATTTTGTACCCTAATATATAAATTTTCAAATCCCTCATGGCATTCATGTAATTTAGAGAGAGGAGAGAACCATCGCATCTGCCTTTTCCATCAGATGTGTATCCACTACTTCCGGCGAGCTCCAGCGAAGCCCTATAAGTCTCCAGCGAAGCACAGTAAAACTCCAGCAAAGCTCAATAAAACTCCAGCGAAGCTTCAAACATCTCCAGCGAGAAACAGGTCTCTCCGGCAAAGATCAAGACATCTCCGATGACCTCCAAGACCAAGTCTCTGGTCTCATCTCTCTCTCTTAAAAGAACCGTTGGGAAAATGGCTTTGAATCTGGGGTGTCCCCAATTTGAGCAAAGAAATGGGTAAAACCCAAAACGGGAAGAGATTTGGGTTCAATTGGAGACGGTTTTTGAGGTTTTGCCCAAATTTTAAATTTGGGTCGAAAATGGGTCAAGGCGGAGATGTTCTTAGGAGAGAAGAAATGAAAAGATAGGAGAAGGCAGTGAATCAGAAAAAAAAATTTGATGAATTCACAATTTTTATTGGATTAGTGAATTAAATTAAAATATGAATAAGTTTTAATCAACAGATATAAATAATTATGTTCCTCTTTATTTTCCATTACCCTTTATCAAAACTTAATTTGTATATTTTGTAGGAGAATTAAGTGCTAGACTGCTCTGTTCATTTCAATATTTTTATTTTGGGAACTGTGTTCTCTTATATCTAAACCGTGTAATTCTCTATGTATCAGACTCAAGTTAATTTTTGAGATTTAATTCAAATTTCGTTGCTTTATTAAGATAATCCTTCTAGTCAATTATTCTATTTTCAAGAAATGGTTTTATTAACGTTTTCGAAAAATCGGGACGCTACAGATGTAGCATTTTAGGGAAATAGCTTTTGTGTGTGTGGAGGTTATTAGGTTAAGGTTTGGCTTAATCCTTGTGGAGTACAGGCATGAATATTATGATTATTATCACCTAAAAAGGTAGCATATATTTAACCTTACTTTTTTGTGTAGCCGTCTTTTGTTGCTTTTAGCCCTTGAAATTAGAGATTGTGGCTCTCGAGACAAAGATGCCTAACCCTACATAGTGTTTTTTTTTTTTTTTTTTTTAGCCAAAAGAAAGAATTTCCATTCAACCCAACAAAACAAAGCCCTAATACAATCTACCAAACCAAAAAAAAAACAAAAGAAACAAACAAATTACCGAAAAATACAAGAACAAAGTATGTAGGGTTAGGCATAGTGTTTGTTAATGTCGCACTCCTACTTTCTAAATCTTAAAATAAGCCAAAAGTATACACGAGGGAACTCTTTAATCATGACCCAGACCTCCAAGTTGTAAATCTTCCTTTTTTGGCCTGAAGACATGTTCCTTTACCCCTACTTTTTTTATTTTTTATCCCTACTTTTTTATTTTTTATCGGCAAATGAAGATTTCTATTATTACTAAGGACACTATAGAAGTTTGATTCGTATATGCATGCCTCGTTCTCCTAAGGGGCTTTTTGATTTTTGTGACTTATTGTACTTTTTAAGACAGATCACTCTATCACAATGCATCAACAAAAAAAGCCCCAAACCACCAAAAAGCCTCTTGGAAGAACGAGACATCACTGTGGTCAAAAACCCCAGTGGACCATCTGCATATCTCCAAATGATAGTAGGAATTTGTTTGTAATGGAACCCAAATAGATGCTCAAGTGGCAACAATGGTGAACTGTAAACTCGGGTATCTTGAGTTTGAAAACTTCATAACCTTTTGTGGTCAGATGGCAAGAGAAAAATCTCTTATAAAACCCCTAGTCCTGCGTGGATGGCCAGTGATCGGACTAGGGTGGGTGTAGTTAAGCTTTCAAGTTCCAAATATTTCACACCAAATTTGTTGTTATTGATACTTAGCAACATGGTGAGGGGATTCTAATTAATGTTCTAACTTCTAAGCATTCACAAATTAGAGCTGTTTTGGCATGGTAATTAAGTTGGATCATTTTTTTTATTCATTTTTTTATTTTACATTTGTGAGTTTTGCGTCAATTTTTTTGTTAAATTTTATTTGTTCATCTCGATAGGATGAATAAGGAGAAGAAAAATAATAATAAATTATTATTTTTGGATAAAGACAAAAATAATCTAGAAAATTTTATATATTCTGAATTACTTTTGTCTTTAGCAAATATTTTAAAGATTTTGATCATAATTTTATAATTTTTTAAATTCCTCTTGTCGAAATGAATAAAAACAAATAAATTATCCTGTAGAATTATTAAACCAAAACAGACCTTCATATTGTTATTACACAACACGAGACAAGCAATGTGCTTATACTCGTCAGTTGATATTTGAACTGTAATTTTAACCTCGGAGGAAGTCTAAATACACTGAACTATCAGAATTGGGCCACAATTAGCTTGCAGTTCTAATTGTATTTCTATGTAACGCTATGGATATGAATAGATTTCTGGAATTTCAAATTTAAAAGACAGGATTGGTCTTGTGAGATAGATTAACAAACTTGCCTTCAAAAGTTTTGACTAGATCAGGGGGTGTTCCACTAACCCAGTTTTTTTGAAAAAATTGGTTTTTCACGATTTTTTATGTGATGTGTTGTGAGAGAATGACATATCTCGGTGTTTGAAAAAAAAACAATTTTTTGTTAGTAGAACACTCCTGAATAGGCCTATTATCACATGCTACTTGTCATTCTTACAGCTCTCCTCACTCTACAAAACTGTGGATGTGTTGGGATTCCAATTTGAGCCAAACTTTTTTCAACTTGTTTGAAAATTATTTTTAAAACGGTTGACTTGGTTGAGTTACGGTTTACACTTTCAAACAGATTTCAAAATGAACAAATCGAGGTAGGACCCTCACTGTAAACCCCAACCGCACCTTTATTTTCGTTTAGCCCCACTAAAGCAAGGGACCCACTTGACTAATCTTCGAGGATCAATCCCAATTATGTCCACTAGAAGCCCCGATTTAAAACTAGAGCAAAGTTCTATATAAACTGGTTCAAAATGAGTTATTGCAAGTTGAGAGATTTCAAAACTGAAACTTTTGGAGGGAGCAAACTCCTAAGTGATCATTTAGACCGGAGGGTCAAACTCGGATCACCTTTAGCTCTATGGAAAGCTACGTACGACCATAAAAATAAAAAATAAAAAATCTAGGAGGCAAAATAATCACGCAGATGGAGTATCTGACTGTTGTGATAAAAAATAAACAATGCATAATTAAGGAGCCGTTGATCAACACAGGTGAGCTGTGTTCTAGCAAATGTTGGTTAAACAAACACACTTGGAGACAATGGTGGGTCATTAGAATATTGAATAACTAGAGCTACTCAATTTGAAAATACAGTAAAGAAGGGGAAAGAAGGTCAAAGTTGGAAGGAAATACTGAAGTTTGGTTTTGTAGTTCAGCAAATATGGCAAATCAAACCTAACACAGGCACCCAATTTTCATTTGAAGTCATACCCAAAATAAATAGAGTAAATAAAAGTCTTGATGTTTGGTGTTTTGCAGCTTTTGCTTGTTCTGGGTTCAATCCATTTTTGTTTTTCTGTACTGGGTTTCTAATCCATTGCATTATCAGTCCTAATCAAATAGGTATCTTTAAGAGCAATAATAGGAACACAACTTTAAAAACATGACTTCAGACACAATTGCGGGGTTCTAATCCATTGGATTATCGGTCCTAATCAAATAGGTGTCTTTTTTAAGAGCAATGATAACAACACAACTTTAAAACATGACTCCAGAGTCTAGACACGATTGCGTCCAGAACAGTTCGATTCATATGGGTTCATATACATCTAACGATTCCAGACACAGTTGTATCTGGAGTTGTGTCCGAAAAGTCTGTGTTTCTAGAATTTTCCTTTATCTAGCCTAGAATGCATGCCCATTGTTATTGTTGTTTTCTAAAACTAATTAATTCTCTGTTTGTTTAGGGCGGAAAATATTTTCTATCAGAACTATTTTAGAAAATAAAATGTCTTCTGGTAGTATTTGTTAGTAACATGGAAATATTTCCTGGAGAACATTTTTCTATTGCTTGGTTAATACGGAAAATCGCTAATTAAAGAACCAAACCAAAATATCCTTGTTATAAAAATAAAAATAAAAAAGTACCCCAACCTAAATAAATGGTAGATAATGTATTCCCATGGAAAATGACCAAAATATCCTTGAGATTCAAAGACGAACAATAGGAGTACCTATATTTCCCACTCAATTGGGAAAGAAAAAAAAAAATCAAAGCTAGTCATAAACGACAAAGGCCCTGTTCGTTTCCCAATTTAGTTTTAGTTTTGATGACATCATCATTTCCCTCATTTCTCTCTCTATCTCTTCACTCATTACACCTGATGACATCATCAAAACTAAACTAAACTATCTAACCAAACACAGCCAAAATCATCATTCAAATGAGGGACCGGGTCCAACCTACTTTTAATGGGGCACCACAGATGTGACAAGTGGCAAAAGACCGATGACAGTAGAAGAAGATTTTGCAGTCATTCATATGCCGTTTTCTAATAAGTTTTTCATATTAATTTTTTTTTTTTTGAAGAATATAAAAAATATCATAAAAGAATTAAATCTCTGTTGGATTATAAGTGCTAAAAATATGGCCCAACTATATCTTTCTTTCGAACCAACTGTCCTCTAGATCTATAGCCATTCCTATTTTTCGAACTTATGCACTGTTTTCCGTTGCTAAGATGGCTAAATTAAATATTGAAGAAAACTAATGGTGAAAAAAACAAATGATATAGGTTGAATCGTGGTGTCTGTTGTCACTAATTTATTGACTCTTCACTACTCAAAATTTTATTTACTTTTTATGACTACATAGTTCATAAAATGGCAAAACTTGTTTCACTGTCATATCGCAATTTTTATCCAGCCAGTGGATTCATGGCTTATGTAGCTTTACATGATATGATGCGATTGACATTAAATTTGTGAAGAAACATATGTTTTTGTTCTTTGATATTGAAATAGTTTTTATGTTTAATTTTGAGGTAATTTAATTTCTCATAAATCGTTTTTGTTCGCTAGTACTTGACGTATAAATCGTGTTCTGAAGCCTCTAGTACTATATAGCGAATGCAAGAACATTGAAGCTTAGAAAACAACATTTGAAACGTGATAGCGTTGTCAATGATTTAAGCCAGTGAATGAGATAAAACATCCATTGTCATTTTGTTTTGTTATATCAATTTATTGAGTGCGTATATTTGTTGGACAATTTAAGTTATTTCATGGAAGGATGCAGAAATACCTTGCGTGTGTTACAATTTTATAGTATATTTATGCAAACACTCTGTGCATTGACAAGTTCAAATAATTATGGCAGCTCTCTTATATAAAAAAAATTATTGGTTGCTCCTGTGGCCCGCAACACCCTTCTTCGCCAATTATTCTTGCTATGTTCGGAACTACTTTATTGGTGTTCCACTAACAAAAAACTATTTTTTTAAAAACGAGACAGGTCATTCTCTCACAATACATCACATAAAAAACCGTGAAAAACCAGTTTTTTCAAAAAACATTAGAACACCCCCCTAAGTATAATCCTCTGATTATAAGAGGGAAAACTGATTCAGTTAGAGGCTAATGAGAAAGTCACGTATGGTTTACTTCTCTCTCTCTCTCTCTATCTCTCTCTCTCTCTCCCTCTCTAGAGAGCTTGGTTTCTTAATTCATTATGCATGTTACTCTATCATAATACATCAACTTAATTTTACTTAATATGCTGCCAATCTCGGTTTGAGTTTGGGTCTAGGATTAGGTACAAGATTGTTCTTAACTTTATTTAGAATTATGATATCGTCTTTTTTGTTAATTTTAGTCTTTGTATCAACATCAAAAAGTAATAAGATACAATAATTTTGTAATTAAAAAACTTCAATTTTTACATAATAAGCCAGTTTCACTGACTTTTTACCACTTTAGGGGGTGTTTGGGAGTTTCATTTTCAACTTTTCAGTTTCAACTTTTTGGCTTTTTGACTTTTTAGATTATGGTCAAAATGTATTTTGAATTTGGTAGAAATGTTTGGGAGAAATGTGCAGAATGCATTTTGTAGCAAAAGTAGTGTTTAAGAAATATGTCCAAAATACATTTTGTGGGTATTTTTGTTAATGAAAATGAGAAAAGTGAAAAATGAGAAGTGGAAAAGCTCCTTACCACCTCTTTTTCACTTCTCCTCTCTACAGTCTAAAATGGAAAACTCATTTTAGGAGAAGTCATTTTGGCCAAAGTCTCCCAAACATCCAAAACTAAAAAATGTGAAAATGAAAAGTGGAAAAATTGCTCCCAAACACCTTCTAAGTCAATTCGAAAAAGATAAGGGAACCGACCGTGGTGTACCGACGGCGTCGCCGACGCCGTTGTAGTCCCCAAACGATCGATCCGAGCCATTCATCCTTCTCAGAAATGAAATGGGGTGATTTTGGATCGAGCTCATACAGCCGTCCGATTGTCTTGATTCCCGCGTAGACCCACTCGGAATTCGATTCTGAGAAGGATGAAAGGCTCGGATCGATCGTTTGGGGCCGTTGTCGGCGGCGCCGTCGGTATCCCTTGGTCTGTGCGCGTAGCCGCGTTCCAAGTCAATTTGTGAAACAATTTTTGCTGTATTCAACAAGACTTGATTGATGTCTGATGATCTGCATATGCAGCATAGCGTCAGGCGTCCCCACACCTTTTATGAGGGTGGTCGCATTAGTCTGACTTTAGATACAAATATCCCACTAATTAATTTGGAATACTATGGTTTAAAAATCCATAAAATATGCTTTGTTTTTTTTTTACTTTTCTTGTGTTTTACTGGACACTGATTATTTACCACTGATTCGGGTGAGGATATGATTTCTTAATTAACTGACGGTTATGATTGACTTTGTTTTGTTAAGGATCAATGATTGATATTTAATTTAGTATACACGGCACATGAATTTTTGTTTTTTTGTTTTCCTATGATCTCTCTATAATAGTTTCCATTAGTTCTATATATTTTGGGAGAGAATAAATCAAGGTTTTATCATCATGTGAAGTAATAATATAAAATGGGGTTTGCCACTGTTTCAGTTGACGATGAGAAACGTTCAATTTTTTATGTATCGATTTGTTTATCTTACATGAAAATTTGGACAATTTTAAAGTATTGGTCGAATTCTTGTAAAAAAATATGCTTTGTTTCGATGGATAATTATATTCAATCCACTCGATCTATTGAATGGGTGGTAAATTCGTCGAGACTTACAATATGAATGGCTAGGATACTGACATAAATATTTCATAAATTTTACTCGATCAATGTGATAATGGAATCTCAATAGGAATTGTAAATGGGTTGATCTCGTGATCAAGGCTTCAGACTTATTGCGCCTTTGGCTACTTGGGTGAGAAATGAAAAGAAAATGGTATGTTTCACACACTAGTAAAATCATAAAAAGAAACGATTACGTTTTCTCACCATCTCATTTGGATAGAGTTTTGGTGAGAAAAATGAGATGGTGAGAAAAAAAAAAAAACAAGGGTCCTTAAGGTTCGTGACTCTCACCGTTTATCACCCTCTCTCACAACATTGGCCATCCAAACATAGGGGAGAATAATCTCTCTCTCAATTTCTTTTCTCTTGAAAATACTCCATCCAAAGGAGCTTAAGGAGTTTTCTCTCCCTGCCAAAGTCTCACTAGTGGACGGTGGAATTAGTCCCTCGGGATTAATCGAGGTGCGTCAGTTAGCCCGAACATCTAGTTATAAAAAATTAATGTAATCTCAATAAGTAGCCCGCTTAAGCTGTGTTGGAACTTAAAATCATGATAATGAAAAAGACTGTTTTTTTTTTTTAAGAAGGAAACAGACTTTAAACGATAGACTGGAGTGGGTTAAATATAAGCAAATTATTCGGAAAATTTGAATATGAACTTATCCTTTCCGTTTTTTATATCTAAATTTGAATATAAACTTATCCTTACCGTTTTTTATATCTCCTCCTTTGTTCTCCTTAATATATTACTAATTGATATAAAATACTAATCATGCATCGTAGCCTAATCTTAAATCCGAAAAAATTATTTGGAGTGCCAAAAATAAAAATGAAAAATAGACTAATTCACGACTATATACGTCACCCAAGAATTCAAACCCTTTAATATTTAATTATCACATGACCATATTAAATTGTAATTTGGTAACTAGTATAAACTAATATCCGCGAATATCCAAATTGCGGCTATGATTCCTAATTTATAAAAAGAATTTTTGTTCATTTCGATCCAAATCTCCATTTTCATAACTGATTTTTAGAAAGACACAAACATTACCTGACTTCTTCTACCAAAGTTTGAATCTTTCGAATTTTATAAAAATATGTACTTAGTATGGATCTCATTTTGAAGGTGTCTTGCGAGTATCTTATTGTTAGAACAATATTAAATGTGAAAATTACTATTGCTATAACAAATAATAAAGTGAAATGTAAAAGAGTTAGATCTATCCGGTCTATAAATATGTTTCAAAATCATAGCAAATGATTTTTTATCAACTTGATTTTTAACATGGTTGATGTTTTCAAGAAGTTATAAAAAGTCAACAATTTCGATTTGAAATGGACTCACGAGTGGCCTAAACTTGACCATTAAGTCCCAATAGTGAACTAAAATGGATCCAACACCAGTGTAAAAAAGGGATTCATTCATTTTTCTGAAATGATCTCCAATGAGTTCCAAGATTAACTTTCTGCTCTCGGGATTCATTATGGAGATGCTCTAATAATTCCAATTAGTAAGAGGATTAAAGATGAGCCATACTGTTATTCAAATATCTCTCACGCGCGCAAATAAACCCAAGGAAAAAAGGCTGCAAAGTAATAGATCCTAAAAAAGTTAAACTTGACGGACCTCAAAACCAACTAGACATAATGAGAGATGACAAGGAAACACAAACACACACATAGGATCCGGGGTGGGTGTTGTGCAGTAGGTGTTGTGCGGTAAAACGACGTAGTTTTTGGCACACCTCTGAAGCTTCCAAAGACCTTGTTTGGAAGAAGAAAAAACCCACTACAAAGTGCCTAAACCCTAAACCCAAAGTGCCTAAATCCAAGTACCTAAAACCACTATATCCTACCCCAAAGAGCCTAAATTCCCTAAAATTGAACCTCAAAATTAACTCTCCAAACAGGGCCTATTGAAGTGTACCAAGAAAATGAACAAAACTACGTCGTTTTGCCGCACAACACGTTGCACAACATGTACCGCACAATACCTCCCCCGGATTCACATAGCTTGGATATAGAATGAGCTTAATATAATGTTTGTTGTACCCCTACACTTAATAAATGAAGTTTTTAGGTTGGAGATAAAGTTTCCATAATATCTATCTAAACTTATTTTGTCATGATTTATTTGTATTATTACAAAACACATGACCGTTTCTGATTTTCAAAATCGTATAAAGGCTCAGTTTTCGCTTTAAATATTTGAATATTTTGGATATTCCCGATATTCTCGTACTCATATTCTAATTGACAAAAATACCCAAAATACCATAATGGAAATTCACCCTAATTATAATCTCATATAAACCTAGATAATATTCACTAGCTCGTTGGTTGAATGAAATAGAAATCTTGGTTTTTTTGGCAGTTGAACAAAAGAGGAGTTCAATTACAAAATCTCCACTCGATATGTCACATCCGCCTCTAAAATATACTCCCTCCGTTGCTTTTTAAATGCGTAGCTTCATAATTCCAACTTATTAAGAAAGCATCATCATTGCACTTTTCACATCAACTGTTACATTTATTTTCCACTATTGCCCTTGATGGAGACATCGTCATTAAACTTTACCCACTTACTTTTCAAAAAGGAATATACTTTTGAGGGCAAAATAGGAAATGTACCAACTTTTACCCACTAATTTTTCAACATCACACTTATTTAGGAACAACCCAAAATGAAATACACTATTTTTTTTTTAAGGAACGGAGGGAGTAGAATTTTAGAACTTGGTAGGAAATACTTTTAGGAGTAAACTTAAGAGTACATAAAAATATATACATTTCAAGGACCTTAGATATTAATATACTCAAAGCTTCCAAATTTCACCACTATCATATATAAATCCAACTTTCAATTTTCCTTTTCTTAAACACTTTAAGAAATCGTCATCGCCTCTACCCGCCTTCACCTGTTCACCCGTTCCTCGTTGCATTTGTCTCTCATCTCCTTCTATGTACACATTTTCTTCTACTACAAAACCACTCCTCGATTTCCATTTCCAGACAAAAACTTTAACTGGTATTTAACAAGTTCACTCACAGTTGTGGAGATTCAAGCAATAATCTCTCTTTCACCAAAAATCACTCCACAGGATTGATTCAAGCAATAATCTTTCTTTCAAGCAATAATTACATTTTCTGACCATCTCATTTGGATAGAGTTTTTGTGAGAAACAAAAATGGGCCTTTTAAAGGTTCCTAACTCTCACCGTTTATCACCCTCTATCACAACATCGGTCATCCAAACATAAGGGAGAATAATCTTTCGCTCAATTTCTTTTCTTTTCTCTTGAAAATACTCTATCTAAAGGGGCTTTATGAGTTTTCTCCCTGCCAAAGTCTCAAGTTCAAAATTTCTTTGTGCTGTCAATTTCTTTGGGGCCAGATATATGCAGAATCCGGCCTTGATTCTTTGTAGGCTTAAAGTGAAAACCAAAAAGAGGCCTTTTCAAAATCTTAATGAGCAAAATGTAAGTAGGTAAATTACACTTCAAAAAATAAATAGTACTATTCATCAATAAGAAAGAGACTTAGAGAGATAAAGAGATTCTCACTAGTGAACTTGAGAGTAAAAAACTTTCAAGGTGGTTTGGGCAAATGAGGCCCTCACCTACTTATACATACCAAGGGAAAGTCTAGAACATTCTGTAAAGCTTCTCAACTAATCTTCTCTAGAATTCTCTACCATTCTATACAAGTCTTCATAATTCTGCATGGTTCTAAGGAACTTATGGGGTGTTCCGATAAGGGTGTTTTAAGAATAAATTGCCTTTTCTCGGTTTTTTATGTGATGTATTGTGAGAGAATAACATGTCTTGATTTTTGGAAAAAACTGTTTTTTGTTAGTGGAACCTTAAACCCTAAAATAATAATCAAACATTCCAAGATTTCAAACTCCTCACTTAAAAATGCTTTGTTTTCCTCTTGGCCACTCATATTCTTCATTATCCAAATATGTTTCTTCTGTATTCCCTAAATTCTCTTTTTCTTCTTTTCCCGAATCTCATTGTTCCTCTTCCACCAAGTTTTCAGCCAAACTTGAACTCTCTTTTTGTGTCTTACTCAAAAATGTATTGAGAGCACCCGCTTGAGGTTGAATTATGGCGTCTATATTTTCTTCTTTTTTCATTTTTCATGTCTAGACAAATCATTTCTTGTTATTGTGAATTTGAAATTCGGCATATTTTGAGTTTGAAATTGGGCCTTATATATGATGTACATTTTTTTTTGGATATTACAAAAGATACCTAGAGGTACCTGGGAATACTAAAATATGGAGGCCCTCAAAATTTGTACTCCCTCCCGTCCCAATTTAAATGCTCCCTACGGTTATGCGTGTTTTTTTAAAACTCTTATAGTTTTCATTCTATAATGTATTTTATATGCAATATAGATCTTATTTGATAGATCTCAATTAGTTCTATTAGACAATTTTTAAAAACTTTGAAAACCTTACCAATAAAAAGATATAGACGTTTGAAAATGACTCGGATATTCGTATGGAGCATTTAAAATGGGACGGAGGGAGTAATTTTTTTTTAGCCTAAATCGATTGCAACACTTGCTTTAGCTCAAGGCCGGCTCTATATATATAAAACTTTGCTTTGGGTTCTAAACGGGACTCCACTAGTGGACAGTGTGATTAGTCCCTCATGATTAATTGAGGTGCATTGGTTGGCCCGGACACTTAGTTATAAAAAATGTAATCTCAATAAGTAGCCCGCTTAAGCTGTGTTTGACTTTAATCATGATAATGAAGAAGATTTTTTTTTAGAAGGAAACAGAATGTAAATCATAGACTAGAGTGGGTTTGTTAAAGATAAGCAAATTATTCGGAAAATTTGAATATAAACTTGGGCGACTTGTTCAAAAGTCCTAGGCAAAGAATTTGTAACCCCATTAATCCACCAAACAAGTTTATAACCTATCCAGTCCTAATGCTGGCATCTTTTTTTTTTTTTTTTTACCAAAAAAAAAGGTTTGTACCTCTAGGAAAGTGCCAAAAAAATTTGTACCTATGAAAGTGCCCAAAATCCTAGGGTACCCTATGAAAGTGCCTAAAACCCTAGGGTACCCTATGAAAATGCCTAAATCACTAAAACTCTATAATAGGAAAGTGCACCCTAAAACCTAAACCCTAGGGTACCCTATGAAAATGTCAAAAAAAATTTGTACCCTATGAAAGTGCCTAAAATCCTAGGGTACCCTATGAAAGTACATAAAATCCTAGGGTACCCTATGAAAGTGCATAAACCACTAAAACCATATAATAGAAAAGTGCACCCTAAAACCTAAGTCCTAGGGTATCTTTTGAAAGTACCTAAATTTAAAATAATAAAAAAATTGTGGACCTTAGACCTTGTAAAACTTTACAGCCCGTTTGGATGCTGTTTATAGCCCCTGACTAAATCATCTCTCTTCCCCTCATCCCTCTTCTCCGCTATATCCATCGTTTGGCAAGGTTTTTGTGCCCACGACTAAATCATCTCCCTTCCCAGATAGTCAGGGTTCTCCCTGAGTAAATAGAAGCAGGGGGGGTGTGTCTATGTTTAGTCAGGGTTGTTGGGGCTTGGTCGATTTACGTTGGTACCCTTCGATCCCCATTTTTTACTGTCTGTGGAGCCCTAATCTAAAACAACGAAGGCAGAGAAAGGGTTGTGGCGACTGTGGCAACTCTCACCAGTTGCTAGTCAGATCGATTTGCACCTACCATTCCAGCGACTTTGTGACCTAAATCCGGCGAGTACGCGACCTAATCCGGCAGGTATGTTTCGGATCTGAGTTTTTGTATCTCGTTCATGTGATTTTTTTTCAAATGCAAACCCTAAACTAAACCCTGGTGGAGTAATGAACATGTTCTGACACTTCAATCAAAGATAGGGTTAGGGTTATTGCGAAATGTTTGTATATAGTGCTGTTATATATGCGGTTCAGAGGAAAATTGTTTGTGCTTGCATTGGCGTCACTGTGGGTTTCATTGTAGCAGATTTTGTTGAGTCGTATGTGTGAAAACTTATGTCTGTCATGATGTGCTCTTTGTATTGGTTTTTTGTGACGGAAATTTGTGTGCATTGTTCATATGAAACTTATATGTAGGCCTATGGATTCTAAAAGATTGCCTTACGTAGGCCTATATTTAGTGTAGTGCTATACCATCTTGAAATACTTCGGTAGTAATATCAAGTCTCCTGTCTGTAAAAGTTTGGCATTCAGAACTAACCCTTGAATTGGAGCTGATATCGGCAATGTGTAAAAGTTTGTACGTGGTGAATTTTTTTATCAGATTTGAGTTATAGTATAGTCTATTGTCTCCTTCAAAATTATGTCGTGGGCTTTGTTTGTTAAAAACAGATAAGAGTTTAGTCCAAATGCACTTGTGATCTTCAGATGAAACATACGTGAAATTTTTTTAAACAAATGAAGGCACCTATCTAATCTATTAAATTAATTATAGGATGACACGATTAAACAACACACAGCTGACAAGAAGACAACAAGAAGAGGCATTTGTGGCATTACAGAGTTTTATTACCACTGCACTAGGTGTGTTTCGCCTGTACTTCTTCGTCACAAGTTTTTATAAGGAGGCTCGGCCGCACTTGTCTCCGAATCCAAACTTTTACCAGAGTCAGATAAATAGAATCAACAGTTTGACAAGGGGTAATGAGGTTGATTGTCATGATCAGTTGAGAGTCAATAGGCATACATTCTTAAGGTTGTGCTGCTTAGTCCGAGGTGTTGGCTTAGGAGACTCAAGGTCCGTATGTCTTGAGGAGAGAGTAGCCATATTCCTATGGATCCTCTCGCACCACACAAAGCAGAGGCGCACAAGGTTTGAGTTTTATCGATCCACCGAGACTGTTAGCAGGCATTTCCATGCAGTTCTTCAAGCTGTGTTGCGCCTACACCCCATGCTTGTAGTAAGGCCTGAGCCGGTACCTCCGAACGACACTGACAGTAGGTGGAGTTGGTTTCAGGTACAAAAGCATGGTTTCAATGACAATTCTTGCCTTTCCTGTTGGTTAATGGACCTGCCTTATCTAACTTTCAATGTTGTATTAAATTCTTCATAGAATTGTCTGGGAGCGTTGGATGGAACGCACGTGCCAGTTATGCCCCCGGCAATTCTCAAGCCTCGGTATAGGAACAGGAAGGGTGAGATTTCGACAAACGTTTTAGGTGTTTGTACTAGGGATTTGAAGTTTGTGTACGTTTTGTCTGGCTGGGAAGGGTCGGCAACTGATTCTAGAATCCTTCGAGATGCTATTCAAAGGCCACATGGGTTAAGAGTCCCCCATGGTACGTTTGCAATCGATGACATTTTTGTTAAATACAATACTTACCCTCATCTTTACATGCCTGATATCCGTAGTGAATGTCGTTACAGGACATTACTACCTTGTCGATGCAGGTTATCCAAATGGGGAGGGGTTTCTAGCACCATACCGAGGCCAACGGTATCACATAAACATATGGAGACAAGGTCACATTCCTACTACCAAAGAGGAGTACTTCAACATGAAGCACTCCGGTGCTAGGAATTGTGTTGAGAGAGT
Organism: Vaccinium vitis-idaea; assembly: GCA_963854785.1. Taxonomy (NCBI): domain Eukaryota; kingdom Viridiplantae; phylum Streptophyta; class Magnoliopsida; order Ericales; family Ericaceae; genus Vaccinium; species Vaccinium vitis-idaea. Next base: position 32,536,171 of record OY978226.1, on the reverse strand, counting down.
ATTTGGTGTACTCAAGATGCGGTGGGCAATATTGAGGTCTGCCTCTTACTACCCCATACGGACTCAAAATCACATCGTGACAGCATGTTGTCTCCTCCACAACCTCATTAAAAGAGAGATGCCTGACGATCCTATTGAGTTAGAGTACACGTTGTGGGAGCAACAAAACGTACACAACGTACCTGTAGATGACCACATTGGCCACTTGGAGACGTCCGATGAATGGACCCAGGGGAGGGATGCCCTCGCAACCGCCATGTACGACCATTGGCTTGCCAACGGTGGTGGAAATGTGGACGAAGTTTAAACTATTTGTAATTCCCATTTGCAACTATTGTGTAACTCCAAGATTACGTTTGTAGTAAGTTTAAACAATTTGTACTCTAACTTTAATTCGGGAGGTTTGTGAGTGTATGACACTTGTTAGGTGTGTAAGATTTCATGTATGAGTTTATTAAGTCCTGATTTTTATGGTATGGATAACTTTATGTATGGAATTATCATGAGCTGCATATATATGTTTGCACTACTCTATTTGCGGTAAATAAGATATGTATATGCAGCCATGGACACCGAAGAATCACAACCACCCACCAAATCTTCCAAGGGCCGTTACGTATGGAAGAAATATGAAGAGGATCACCTAATCCGATGCATGACAAATGAGTACTCCGACCAATGGACCGCTGACAATGGGTTTAGGTCAGGTTTCTTCACCTTACTTGGCCGTGAGCTGAAGAAGGTCATGCCCGACACGCCCATTAAACCCCACCCTCACATTGTGTCTAAAGTGCGGAATTGGAGAACAACCTACCACCGCATAAATGACATACTGTCTAAGAGTGGGTTTGGTTGGAATGACATTATCAAATGCATCGTTGTGGATGAGCCGTCGGTGTGGGAGGAGTATGAAAAGGTAATTCACATTGCTTTAATTTGAAATTAAAGCTTTGAATTGCCTATTCTTACTTATAATCCTATCCCGTTCGTGTAGGCCAATCCATACTGCAAAGGCTATAATGGTAAGCCATTCCCGTACTTTGATCAATGGCAAGTCCTCTTTGGAAAAGATAGGGCAACCGGAGAGTTTGCGGAAGATTTTACACAGATGGCTAGTGCAGATCCACCAATTGTAGTGGAGGAAGAGTTGGTTGTTGATGAGGAACCAATTCATATGTTCTTCACGCAAGATGGAGAGCTCGGGAGTCAACCATTCACACCGACGGCCTCCACACCTTCACCCTCGACCCCTCGAGGCTCCACTCCCCGCAGCTCGACACCTCGCAGCTCGACACCTCCGACGGCCTCACCTCATCCATCAATGCCCATCAATGCACCCTCGGGTAATGCCGAAGGTAAGAAGGTGAAAAAAAGGTCTCGGATGGGCATGGAGGATGAGAAATTCCAGGAGAGTATGAACAATTGGATGAATTCAACATCGACACATATGGCGGATATGGCCAAGTCAATGGCGTTTCCAAGAGAAGTTGAAGCTCGCCGTGAAAGGATTCCGGATGAGCTTGCAAAACTTGACCTTACTATTGTTCAACAGTTTAAGTTGACTGCTATAATTTGTGAGACCGACCTCCGGGTCACTCAATTCTATGGCATCAAAGACGAGAACAAGCAACAATGGGTGGAGGCTATCCTTGATGGACAAATCTATCCTCGCACAACCTAGATAGGAGTACGAAGTTTAGAGATGATGACTTTTTTGTGTAATTAGTAACTAAGTATGCACTGCCTTTTTGTATAAACTTGGGTAAGTGCTACCTTGCACGGTGTCAATTGGTTGTACCCTAGGATATTAACAAGGAAACATTTGTATATTTTTGATGGTTCGGCAGTCACCATGTATGTAATTATTGAAACAGTTGTTCTAAACTTTGAAGTGATGTAATATCGTATCACTCTTTTGGAAATATGTAATATTTATGAAACAGTTGTTCTTCCCTTTTGCAGGTTGTGTGAATAGTTAGCTGGTATTCTTGGTTGGGCAATGATGATTCCATCGTATTCAAAATGACGGTAGAGCTACCTTGGCATGGCAACTTGTGTTGCAGCCCTGAGTAACCTTTTCCATGCTTGTAAACATTATCTGAGCCCTGCATATTGGTAACATTATAACTCTGAAACTGTGGCTATTGGAGCCTCTTTTATTGTATCTGTGGTACTGGTACTTGTTTTGAGCCAATTCTTATTGAATCTGGTGGTACCTTTTTGTATAAATTTGGCATGAGTTACCTGTTACTTTGAAATGGGCAGTGATGTGTGAACTGAGCCACTTATGAATAACAGTTACTGCTGTTGCACTTTGGTTGTTGCTGTTGCATGCAGTTTGGTTGGTACATCTGTTGGCAATGATGTGTGAACTGAGCCACTACTGAAATGTCTTGGCAATGATGTGTGAAATGAGCCTTGTGATCTGTGTGTGTGTGTGTGTGTGTGAATAATGAAAGAATCAGTTTTAGATATGCTCATGTGATGTTGAACTGAGCCTTTACTTTGAAGCTCTGAAACTGACCCTCTGTCTGCATTTGGACTCTGAATGTATCATGTATTGCAGTTGTTTGGTTGGGCAATGATGCAAAATTTGTACTCTAAATTTGAGCCCAATCTTGGCTTTGGTTGTTATCTTGGCGGGGCAACCTTGTTGCAGCCAAGAGTAACCTTTTACTATTCAGCTGTTTTGTTGGATTTACTTACTGCTGCATGCATTTTTGTTGCTGCTGCTACTGCAGTTTGGTTGTTGCTGCTGCTGCAGGTGCCTTTACTTGTGTATACATCTGTTGGCAATGATGTGTGAACTGAGCCACTAGTGAAATGTCTTGGCAATGATGTGTGAACTTAGCCTTGTGAAAGTGTGTGTGTGTGTGTGTGTGAATAATGAAAGAATCAGTGTTAGATAAATTCACCCACCCAGCAGTGAGCCTTCAAGGTGAGCTTGTCTCTCTTCTAGATAAACTCTGACCATTTGTTTGCTTTGAAAGTAGGTGCTGCTGCAGTTGGTTACTGCTGCTACCTATTGTGTTAATCTGTGGACTCTGAACCAGTTTTGTGAACTCTGAACCTGATATTATCTGATCTCTGAATCTGTTACTGTGTAGTTTGGAACTTGAATATGAATTGGCTGTTACTTTGGAATTCTGAGTGTGGAGAGTGGTCATTTAAAGCTCTGGGCAATGATGTGTTCACTGAGCCACTAATGAAAGCTCTGGGCAATGATGTAAACTGAGCCACTAATGAAAAACTGGGCATTTATTACTGCCTTTGTTTCTGGTTTACTAGAGTTAGGTGTAATATCTAGTAAGCAAATGGTAATGCATAGTGGCTGCTGCTGGTAACAAATATGGCCAGGTATAATGCATAGTAGCTGCAAGTTGGTTGAGTACTTGAGCCCATTCGTAGCTACATAGTACCATCCTCTGTTGGTTGGTCAAAAATATTGGTTCCTAATAGCTGTTAGTTGGCTGTTTTCCTGATGCCATTGTTGTGAGGGCTATGATGAGTACTTGAGCCCATTTGTTATGAGTTATATTGATCTGTTCATTGATTGAATTGTGATGTTGAAATTGAGCCATGTTTTTGGGAACTCTATAACTGAATTTGCTTGCACTAGGCAATGATGTTCAATGAATAAAATATGGGCAATGAGGGTTCTGAATCTGTCATGTGTTGCACTAGTTTTTTGGGCAATGAGGATAAATGTCGAATAAATTTGATCCCAATGTTGGCAATTGGTTGTTATCTTGGCGGGGCAACCTTGTTGCAGCCAATAGTAGCACATACTATGCAGCTGTGTTTCTGGGTAATGATGCACCAAGTCAATGTCTGAGCCCATTTTTGAGATTTCTGGCCAATGATGCACCAAGTTTTGATTTTTTCATGTCTCATCTGAGCCCAATGTTCAAATCTGAGCAGTTTACTTGTTGCTGCATGCATTTTTGTTACACTTATGGTTGCTGACGTGAATGAGCATTTGTGCCATTTCAACTTAGCCCATGGGCTGTGTTTCTGTTGGTGAAAACATGTGTTTCTGTTTATGGTTGTACTAAACTTTGGTAGTTTCTGGGCAATGAATATTCCACTGAGCCCAAATGGTTTAGTAGTGCATTATTGAAACTCTGAAGTTTGGTGCTGCAGTTTGGTTCTGAATTCTGAATTCTGAGTTCTGAGTTCTGCAATTTTCTGTCTTTATTTGTGCTGCACTTAACTAGTTTCTGGATTTTTGGGAACCTGAATATGAATTTGGAATTGGGAGTTCTTTGTGCTGCTGGTAGGTGATGCAGTTAATTGTTTGCTGCTGCATGCACTTGGCAATGATGTTAATTGAGCTTGTATGTTTGTAGAAGTAAAGACCCTTGGCATGTCAAATTTGGCAATGATGTTTTTCTGAGCCTTGTTTTTTGCAACTCTGAACCTGAATTTTGTGATCTGTGTGTGTGTGTGTGTGTGAATAATGAAAGTTTGTGGTTGAACATTATAGTAGCTGAAAGTTAGGGCTACGATGAGTACTTTAGCCCATTTGTTATGAGTTATATTGTGTGTTTCTGGGCAGGTGTGTGTGGCCAATTAGTGGGCAATGATGTGTACTTGTTAGTGGACTTGGTGAATCTGTGTTTTGCTTGCAACCAATGCAGGTGGTAGTTGCTGCAGTACTTCTGAAACTGGCAAATGATTCTGTCTTTCTTTGTCGCTGCTTCACTTTGGTTGATGCTTTGAATCTCTGAAACTGAATCTCTGTTGAATCTCTGCACTTTGGTTGTTGCTGCTGCACTTTGGTGATGTGTTTCGCTTGCTTTGAACTGGGTTTGTGCATTGATTGAATTGTTCATTGATTGAATTGTGAACATTGATTGAATTGTGATGTTGAAATGAGCCATGTTTTTGGGCACTTTATAACTGAATTTGCTTGCACTAGGCAATGATGTTCAACTGAGCCATGTTTATGGGAACTATGTAACTGAAATTGCTTGGGATAGGCAATGATGTTCAACTGGGACATATGCACTTTACTTTGGAACTCTAAAACTGAGGTTCTGTGTGCTTTTGGATTGAATAAAATCTAGTACTTCAAATTAGTGGGCAATGATGGTGAAACTGAGCCTTTACTTTGAATCTCTGAAACTGAGCCTCTGTCTGCCTTTGCAGTGAATGAAATCTGCTACTTCAATGAAAAAAATCTGGGCAATGATGGTTCACTGAGCCCACTTGTACTGCGACTGCTGTGAAGTGTTCAACTTGTGACTGCTGTGATTGTATTTTAAGTGTTGAACTTACGATTTAGGTGCAGAAAATAGCTTTTATATGAGGGCAATGATGTTATAACTGAGCCATGTGAAGGAAACTCTGAAACTGAATTTGGTTGGGATAGTTGGTACTTGATCCTCATGAAAGCTTTTTTTCTGGGCTGTGGTTATTGAGTTTAGCATTCTGAATCTATTGAACATGGCATGTGGTTATTTGTTCAATTTTCATGCAATTAGTTGTGAAACCTATGGTGCATTAGCTCGTAGCTGCTGCTGGTTCCTTTACTTGGGTAATGCAGGTGTTGAAGTCATGGCTGATGGTATATTTTAATGGGTTGGTAGTCATCTGTCTGATATGTTTCAGTGATGTGTACTATGAGCCGATTCTGGGTACGAGTTTCTAGGCAATGATGTTTTTCTGAGCCATTTTAAACAAATGCATGATCTGAGCCAGTTTGTGGGCAGTTGGTAGTTAGCTAGTAGCTGTTGCTGTCTCCAACTCTAGTAGTTGCTGCTGCTGCTTGTGCATACAATTTACATCGAGTTGCACCTGTGTTGCTTTTATGTTTCTGTTACCAAGTTAGCTCTGTTTATTTTCATTGCAATGCATTTGTTTACACCAAGTTGACCCTATGTCATTTGTCACTTTCCTAATACAATGAGGTCTTGCATTGAAATTATTGTGGCGATGATGATATTTTTTTTTTTCCATAGAAGAAAGAATGCATCTTTTTTAGGCGAGGCAACATTAGTTGGTCAATTACCCACTAATGATGCAGCCTATTGGTGCCGATGTAAATGGGATCTTCTAAAGACAATAATATCTGAGCCAAAATAACTGCCATATATTCTCGAAATTTTCGGAGCCACTTTTGTCTGAACTCTGTTTGTGGTTTCTTTCCTCTGAAATTTTATCCACGTACGTAGATAATTCATTTTAGTTACTGTCCCTGAATGATTCTTGTGATGGAATGCCTTGACATCATTTTCTTGAGGAGAAAGTTCTGCAGGGCCGTCATAGAGCTCCAGATTATTGGTGCGATGTTCGGTTGAAGCTGCAAAAATAGGAAAGGATCAAGAAAACTGCATGAAATACCAATTTACGAAGTTTTCTACAGTTAACTGAGCAATTGAGCAAAGAGTGAAAATTCTGCTTGTGATTACTTTTGAATTTACCGACCGAGGCAATTGTGTATTGTGTAAATAATTTCCAGTTTCGTTCGTGTAAGTAGAACCGATTTGTAGCATTGTATGAAAGAACATAATTTGACATGCCATGCTTTTATGAGCTACATAATAATTGTAATTGGATTTCGTTATCATTTTTTTGTACTTACTGGAGCTCATTTGTATCATCGTTTGTTTCATTTTGTGAAGAACACAAGAACTGCAGTGCATTGTGCACATGACTTGATAGAATTCAAAGGCTTTTAGTTAATTTGTTTCAATGTCCTAATATAATTCTTGTTCTAAATGGGTATAGGGAAAAGGGTAAGAAATCCAAAAATTCAACAAGGAAAAGTGTATACGGAAAGCTCAAGAAACTCGAGTTTCAAACTGGACAGAGCATTGATCAAAAAAAAAAAAAAGGAAAAAAAATAATCATTGTTTGTATAAGATCACAATTCTATAGGAAAGCAAGATTGTTTAGAAATAATGATCGTGGTTCTAATTAAAACCCAAGATCTCACAATATTAACAAAATCACACGGTTTGACTTTTTAATTTTAATTTTATGTTGTTTCTTGTCACGGGTAAAAATCGTGATTGAAAATAAGGACTTTTACAAGCATGATTAAAGGAAATAATCATGGCTTTTAAATGTGATCTTTCACTATTTTTGTAGTAGTGAACTTATAATTTGGGTATTATAACTTAAATAATAAAATTATTAGTGAAAAATAAAAATAATTTTCGTTTTTTAAATATAATAAATATTACAATTAAGTATAATAACTTATATGTTGAATATTATATGAAATTATGTAATTTTGGTATTTATATATTTATATAAATACATAATCTAATATAAGCATTACCAAGGGCAAAAAAGTCTATTTACATGATTTTACATCATCTACCCTCCTTATCCCTCCATTTAATCCTCCATCCAAACCATGGACTATTTTATCCACCCTTTTTAATCCTTCATCCAAACCATGGGCTATTTAATCACCCCTTCTTAAATGTCACATCAATGTGGGTCCACCATTCTTATTTAATCACCCCTACTATTTTATCCCCCCTGACTATTTAATCCCTCTCAAACTAATACGCCATCCAAACGACCCGTTAACGTGGACTAAATGGCCCAATAAGTCCCCACTTTGGACCCTAGAACAATTACCCCTATAAAGTTATCCTTTCCGTTTTTATATCTTCTCCTTTGTTCTCCTTAATATTACTAATTGATAAAATACTAACCATGCATCGGTCCAAACTTAAACCCAAAAAAATTATTCGGAGTGCCAAAAATAAAAATGAAAAATTGACTAATTCACAACTATATACATCACCTAAGATTTCAAACCCTTTAGTAATATTTAATTATCACATGACCATATTAAATTGTAATTTGATAAACAATATATACTAATATCCGCGAATATCCAAATTGTGGCTCGGATTAATTTAAACTGTCCATAGAAAAAGAATTTTTGTTCATTGCGACTCCATTCCAAATCTCCATTTTCATATCTAATTTTTTAGAAAGATGCAAACATTACCTGACTTCTTCTACTAAAAGTTTGAATCTTTCGAATTTTATAAAATATGTACTTAGTATGGATCTCATTTTGAAGGGGTCTTTCGAGTATCTTCATGTTGGAACAAGTATTAAGTGGTACTGTACTTTTTTTAAATGTGAAAATTACTATTGCTATAACAAATAATAAAGTGAAATGTAAAATATTTGGATCTCTCCGGTCTATATAATGTTTCAAAATCATAGTGATTGATTTTTGATCAATTTAATTTTTAACATAGTTGATGTTTTCAAGAAGTTATAAAAAGACAACAATTTCGATTTGAAATGGACTCACGAGTGGCCTAAACTTGACCATTTAGTCCCAATAGCGAACTAAAAAGGATCCAACACCAATGTAAAATAGAGATTCATCCATTTTTTTTTATAAATGATCTCCAACAAGTTCCAAGATTAACTTTCTACTCTCGGTATTCATATTAGAGCTTTGCTGGAGAACATTGGAGATGCTCTAATGATTCCAATTAGCAAGTGATTCCAGTTAGCAAGAGGATTAAAGATGAGCAATGCTATTATTCGAATATCTCTTACGCGCACACACAAACCCAAGAAAAAAAAAAAGGCTGCACAATAATAGATCCTAAAAAAGTTTACACGTGACAGACCTTAAAATCAGCGGCACATAATGAGAGATGACAAGGAAACACAAACATACATAGCTTGGATATGAATGAGGTTAATATAATGGTCACTATACCCCTACACTTAATAATAAATGAAGTTTTTGCGTTGGAGATAAAGTTTCCATAATATCCATTTAAACTTATTTTCTCATAATTTATTCGCATTAGTACAAAACACATGACCGTATATGATTTTCAAAATCGTACCAGGCCTCAGTTTCCGCTTTAAATATTTTTATACTTTGGATATTTTTGATATTCTCGCACTCATATTCTAACCGAATAAAATACCCAAAATACCACAGCGAAAACTCGTTAATATTCTAACCGAATAAAATACCCAAAATACCATAGTGAAAACTCGTTAATGAAATAGGACGCTTGGTCTTTTGTTAGGTTAGAAGCAAACATGAGGGTATTATAGTACATTTCAAGGACCTTGATAACATACTCAAAGTTACCAAATTTCACCACTTATTATATTTAAATTCAACTTTAAATTTCCTTGAATACATTAAAAAATCATCGCCTCTACCCACCTTCACCTGTTCACCTGTTCCTCGTTGCACTTGTCTCTCGTCCCCTTCTATAAACACCTTTTCCTCTGCTAGAAACCCACTCCTCCATTTCCATTTCCATTTCCAGACAAAGTTTTACTGGGTATTTAACAAGTTCACTCTCCGGAGATTCAAACAATAATCATTCTTTCACCTGAAAAATCACTCTAGACAGGACTGATTCAGTTACAGTGTTTTGAGATTTCGAGACTGCGCCATTCTCTCCGGTCGGAACCCTGTTCAAGGAGGGGGGAAAGAGAGAGGGAAATTCATTGAACGTTTTTCGGCTGTATCTATTTGTGTATGTATGTACATTTGTGTATTTGAAATGTGGGGGATCGGGAAACCGGCGGCGATTTGATGGAATCGGTGGTGGTGGTGGTGCTGAACACATTGCTTGATGGAGTTAAGGATTTGGTGTAGCCGATGTGTTGGGTCTTCGAAAACTTGGTCGTTTCGGACCTTGGCCGTTGTTGTTTTCGAGGTAAAGCTTCTCTTCTTAGCTGTCAGATTTCTCTTCACAGTAGGTTTTTGCTATTTAGAAATGGGGATTTAGGGTTTTGGTTTTGTTTACTAGTACTTCTTTGTAGCTAAATGCTGAATTTTGGATGCTTAAGACTGACACTATGCACACAGCTGAGCGAATTAGGTTTCCAAAATTGAAGATTTTAACCTTTTTTTAACTTGTGTTAAGTGGGATTTAGGGCCTTATTTATTTATTTATTTATTTTTGGAGAAATTGTGGTCAAAATTGGGAAAGTTTGGTGTGGAAGTAGTGTATTCAGCACCTCGAATCTATGGATGTATGTTTGGAGTTTCCATATTTTGTTTCTGCTCAATTCCTCTTGTGCTTTCTCTCTCTCATTTCCTTTTCTGTATCTTTTGATCTTGTTTTTTATTTTCACTACTTCTTTGTGCCAAATGCTGAGAGGGGAGAAGAAAGTTGAACTTTGGAGACTTAAAGAATTCCGCAAAAAATTAGACTGTAGAACAGTTTTTTTTTTTTTTTTTTTTTCAATTTTCAATTTTGTTTGGTCTGCTGATTTAGGGCCTTTTTCGTTGTTGGAGCAGTTGTAGTCATAATTTGGAAATTGTTGAGGTAAGTACTGTGTTCAGCACCTCATATTTCTTTTTATCAACAACACCTAATAATGCAGATGGATGTTTTGAGGTTCCTTTCCTTTCTTGCTGTTGGTCAATTCCTTTTCTGCTATGTCTTTCTCTTTCCCTTTCCTTTTTGTGTATCTTCCTGTCTTCTTTTCTGGTATTCCTTTTGTGCTACTATTGATAAATTCGTCGACTAAGTAGTCCCGTTCAGAAAGCTTGTTCTCTTTTTAGTGTTTTTGTTATGTGCGGTATGAGTATTTTCTTTGGTATGTGCGGTATGAGTATTTTCTTTACAGATTTTTTGTGATATTTAGAGGAAAGAATGTGTTCTTGGATATTATTGTGGTTTGAAGGTGGTTATTCAAACTCTCAAGAACATCAATTTTTGTAAGTCACGAAAAATAGTGCTGAAAACATGTTATATCACCTTCCTGCATTCATGATCCGATTAGATACATATATAAATACAAATATCCGCAGATTTCCCAATCTGCTCCATTCTTTCCCACATTTCATATACAAAAAAAATTCTACATACACATACATAAATAAAGTCAACAAGATAAGAGAGAATTGTACAGCTTGAAATGTCAATATTTCTAGTGATGCTCCACTCTCTGTCGATACTCGAACACAAAATCCTCTCCACCTGAAAAATCAGTTGATTCAGTCCGTCAAACTCACTATGATTCAAAGATTTCAAGAGTTGTACCTCTTTGTCTAATCTCTCTCATCAGAATGGTTTCAGGAGGGAGATTACTAAACTTTTGTCGGCTGTATTCAAATGTACACGTTTTGTGTATTTGGAATGTGGGGAAGAAGAACGGAGCGGATGGGGAAACCGGGGCCGATTTGATGGCATTGGTAGTGGTGTTGAATGCATTGCTTGATGGAGTTAAAGATTTGGTGTAGTCGATGTGTTGAGTCTTAGAAATCGTGGTCGGTTTGGACCAAGTTTCGTTTGGCTGTTGTTTTTCGAGGCAATGCTTTCTCTTATAAGCTGTTGATTTTGATTTACAGTAGGTTTTCGCTGTTATGAATGAGGTATTTAGGATTTGTGTTTTTTTACTACTTTATTTTGTTGGGCAATGCTATGAACACAATTTTAAAACACAACTCTGCACACAACTGTTGTTCAAAATTTTGTCCCTTGACTTTTTATTTTTTTGTCGGAGAAAGTGTGGTAAAAATTGGTTAAGTGTTGTGGTAAGTATTGGTTAAGTGTTCAAAATTGTTTTTGTTGTATGGCTTTGAAATAACTTGAATGGATTTGGGTGTAGTTGATTCATTGTTGGTTGGGGTGAAAAAGAATTGGGTTAATGCGCTGTAGTTAGTTGCTTTTTGGGTTTATGTGCTGTAGATAGCTTCTTTGATTGGCCATAGGCAGCATTAGTGCTTTCTTTGCGGATGTTTGGTGAAAATTAGAAAAGAGAATGTGTATTTCAATAACTGTATTAGTAGTTTTTGCTGGTTAAACTTTTCAGGTCAACAAACTATAATTGGAGTCTTGGACACTGATGTGGTGTTTCCTTTCCATTTGTTTCTTGTTGTTTTTCCCCCATCTTCTGTTCCAGATTGTGTTGATATTACTATGGTTTGAAGCTGGTTATTCAAATCCCCAAGAATACCAATTGTGGCAAGCCAAAGAAAAGAGCGACGAAAGCATTATATCGCATTCCTGCATTCATGATGAGATACTTGAACAAAGGAGGCGACCAGGTCGTAAGGTGTATTCTGTGACGCCACAGGTTTATGAGAGATCTTCCATCTCAAAACCCCTTCACCGCAAGGGGAGGGCATTGCTAGGAATTTCTAAACATTCAGAGCCACAAATAAATGAAAAGCAACCTATTAGGATTTATTTAAATTATGATGCTGTTGGCCACTCGCACGATAGAGACTGCCGAACTGTTGGTGACATTGTAAAGGCAAGTGGAATCATTGTGTTGGAAACTTATAGCTTTGTACATGGTTGGGGCTGTGGAAATAATGTTAAGAAGTTTTGGCTTATGTTTTCGTTATGCAGCTTGGGGAGCCTCCTCAGAAACCCAATCGCGGGGTACCATCTTGTAACCCTAATGGTGATCCTCCCATTCTTGGTGACTGCTGGTATAACTGCACTTCTGACGACATCTCTGTGGATGACAAAAGGCATCGCCTTCGAAAGGTATGATTTGCGCGTTGATTTCTCTCCTTAAGCTGGTCTTATATCTTGTGACTCTTGTGCTTAACACACAAAGAAGACATCTTTGTAATGTGTGGAATTTCTCAGATCAGGTTCATTCCACTTGATTGAATGTCTAGTGCAGAGTATAAGCACGCATCATAGTTTCATATATTAATTTGTTTTGGGTGACCATCACTTTCTTTGTTGTTATATTTTGATCAATGTTACATTGATTTGGGTTGGGTACGGGTGTTGTTGTGAGCATTATGTCCAAATGTCAGATTCATCTTGTTCTCTTCTCAAGGACGTGGTGACACACCAAAATATTTAGATTTCTTTGTATATTTGCTTTGTCTATCGTGTCAATGGCGTCTACAAGGTTCCTTGGGGCATTTCATGCATACAATAGAGTTCTACGCACAGTTCGTGATAATTGGGCTTAAAAAATATGTGTTAAAGCATCCAACTCAAAACCAATTGGCAATGAGTGGAGAGGCCGCCCAGGCTCATATACTAGACTCAGAGGTTATAATTAACCAATGTGGGACAAGCTCTAACAATATGGTTGCTTGGTGAATGTCCGACTAAGCATGTTGGACAATGGAACCTAATCCCATACCCTTGTTTGACTATTGAAGTCTGATGTAGGTACTTTGTACATTTAGAGAAGTCCACATAACGTTGGTTTTTTAGTTTTTGAGCTGCATATATTTGTACTGATTTGTCATCCATATAACATCACCCTTATGACCTTCTGATACCACCCAAGTTATAGCAAATATGTACTAATTACAGGAATAGCTTAATACAGGCACTGGGGCAGACAGCAGACTGGTTCAGAAGGGCTTTAGCTGTTGAACCTGTGAAAGGTAGCTTAAGGTTAAGTGGATATTCTGCATGTGGACAAGATGGAGGTGTACAGCTTCCACGGGAATATGTAGAGGGTATGCTTTTTGCCACAAATGGAAGCCTGCTTTGTCATTTGATCACTATTTGTAGTTGCAAGCCTTCTTCCACGGCCTTCCTTATTTGCTCTATTCTCTTCTTCTTTGCTTGTGCAGATGGTGTTGCTGATGCAGATTTAGTTCTTTTGGTAACTACAAGACCTACAACAGGCAACACTCTTGCATGGGCAGTGGCATGCGAACGTGATCAATGGGGTCGTGCAATTGCTGGTAATGTTTCATGGAGCAATGATTTCTTGTTGATGCCGAACACTTCCATCATGCTTAAGTAGCACGGATACAGACACAGACACGAGACATCGACATTCAGACAATTTATTTTTTCAAAAGATAGGAAATGGACTGTTAAGGACACCCGAGTTTACACACGCACACATGTTGTGTGGGGTGTGTGTCTTTGTGTTTTGAATTTGTATGAGATTAAATATTACTTTCATCAAATTTGGACAAGGAAACATTGGTATGAATAGATAAGAACTGCAGTCAGCTAGTTAAGTATGAACTAATTACCTATAAAAATTTGATTTGACCCCAAGTTTATAAGATCACATTCTGACCTCCTAACATGGCCTAGGGTGTCCCCAATGTGACCTTCATGTTCTCCATTGCGTTCAACTGAAAAAGCCAAAAAGGTACACTAAAGTCATCGAACAAGTATTTAGGTGTATTGGACACATGTCAAGAATGTGTCATGTCCTGTCTGTTTCTTGTCCATGCCTTACTCGCGTTGGACTCGACCACTGATACGGCAGGCCAGAAGACCTGTCTGTGCTTCTTAACTACCATATCTCAGATGATTAAATCCCAAAATACTCAGTAATGTCCCCTATGCAGGACATGTTAATGTTGCTCCTCGCCACTTGACTGCAGAAGCAGAAACCTTACTTTCAGCTACACTCATACATGAGGTTAGCTGGCTTCCTTTATGTTAAAAAACAAACGTATGAGTGGTGCTTTTGTTTCCTTGGTCAATGAGTTTCACTCTGTCCAGGTCATGCATGTTCTTGGATTCGATCCCCATGCCTTTGCACATTTTCGGGATGAGAGGAAAAGAAGGCGTAGTCAGGTAAATACCTCTACATTACAGAATTGTTCCTCTCTGAACAATATCGTTGATGATTCTGTCATATTATTACCATATGACAGACTTACACTTCTCAGCACACATTATGTTAGGTTTTTCCGTGGTCTTTTTTAGGATGTAACTTAACAATCATTCAATTGCAGGTTACTGACCAGGCCATAGATGAAAAGCTGGGACGGACGGTTACACGTGTTGTGCTTCCCCGTGTTGTTATACATTCTCGCTACCATTATGGGGTACTTGATATCTACTTCATTTTGTTATTTTTTCCATTTACTCATCATAAACTTTGCGTGTATGTCTCTCTCTCTCTCTCTCATTTAACGATCTATCTAGATGTTTGTGACCTTGAACTCCGCTAATCTAAGGAGCAAATGCCATAGAAATCACCAACATTTTCACAACTGTATATTGGCAGGCATTCTCTGAAAATTTCACTGGTTTAGAGCTAGAAGATGGGGGAGGGCGTGGTACTTCAGGTAGTTTGGCCTTTTCTATTCCAATTTATATTGAAGTCAATAATGCTATTATGTTGATTCTACCCACCCATACTTTTATTATTTGCTTACTGTTTAACTGCCCATTTCAATTAAGATTGCAGTCCTTAGTTAAAGTTTGGTGGAAGATATTGGTTTATCGCTGCACTATGCTGTCAATGAGTGGAAAAAGGAAAACCTGATAAAATTCTATTTGATAATATGTAGATCTAGAAACGTCACATGTTCCCCTTATTTTGCCAGTTATTCCTTTCTGTCACATATATACTAATTGTAACAGGTAAATTATTAGTACTTCGCTAGTGTCATAAATAATAATGTTGGACAATGTGCTTCAGGATCCCACTGGGAGAAAAGGCTTCTGATGAATGAGATCATGACGGGATCAGTGGATACGAGATCAGTTGTTTCGAAAATGACTCTGGCCTTATTGGAAGATAGTGGATGGTACCAGGCGAATTATAGCATGGCTGACCGTCTTGATTGGGGAAGAAACCAAGGAACTGAATTTGTTACCACCCCTTGCAATCTCTGGAAGGGAGCATACCATTGCAACACAACACAGTTGTCTGGCTGTACATATAACAGGGAGGCAGAGGGTTACTGCCCGATTGTAAGTTACAGCGGGGACCTTCCTCAGTGGGCCCGTTATTTTCCTCAGGCTAACAAAGGTGTGTTCTTGAGCTTTGATTTTCCTACTTTCAAGCAGTATTTATTTACTTTGTTGATCCCATTATCATGCTTTTGAAAAACAGTCCTGCGTACATCCACTGAATGGGCAGTGTGTTCTTGAGCTTTGATTTTCAAAATAGTATTTATTTACTTTGTTGATCCCATTATCAAGCTTTTGAAAAAAAGTCCTGCTAAGTGCTAACATCCATTGAAAGGGCGGTGGATTAATATGCTCATAATGCCTAAAAAGTTAGTACTCAATCCACATTTCGCAAAATTTAGTGCACTTTCACAAATTTCTTTACACTTCTTATGGTTATCAACTGCACTTGTTGCACATTAACCACCTTCTTAAGGGTGCTTGCTAGCATTTTCTTCTTAAAGATTCGTGTGCTGCTATATTGAAGCCACATTTTGGATGTGGTATATTTACTAACTTGCTGTCTTCTAATCGAGTTTATCTTCCACCTTCTTCTTTGTATTCATTTTCCTTCTTTCTTTTGTGTGTGCATTTGTTAAGACAGTTCTTCCCCCTTGAATGGGGGTTCTCTCAGTTTGTCTTCCCAGTCATAACTGAATGGGTGGTTTGGAGTCTTACTAAGAGCATGTGATTGGTAGTATGTAGGTATTCTTCCCCCCTTACTTGTGGGGAGAGTAAATCCTGCGATGCTAACTAGGGGCAGATAACGGTTGCCGTCAGGCAAATTGATGATCTAAATTCATCGTTTTATTGATACTTGATATCCATCTATGTTTTCTAACATGTATCCTAACTGGCTACTAGCAATTATATAAGTGCTAGTTATGGTTGTAAGCTTAAGCTATTACTTACTACTAACTTTCATTCTTGGAGATTACAGGTGGGCAGTCCTCGTTAGCTGATTATTGCACTTACTATGTCGCTTATTCTGATGGATCATGCACAGACATGAATAGTGCCCGAGCACCTGACAGAATGTTGGGTGAGGTGAGAGGAAGTAACTCAAGGTGAGATTTACTAATGGAACCTGTTTGAAATTAACATTTTTCTGAAAGTCCGATCTACATTATTTATTTTCATTTATGCTGTAGGTGTATGGCCTCATCACTAGTGCGTGTTGGGTTTGTAAGGGGTTCTACGAACCAAGGAAATGGCTGTTATCAGCACAGGTGTATAAATAACTCCTTGGAGGTATAATTTGGACCTTCAATATTTGTTTCATTTATTGGTGCTTCCTTGATCCGATTGACACATGATAAATGATAGTTACTGGTAAGCCGGCCTAGAAAGGATGTGCGTAGGAATTAAGAGCTCATTTGTGTTAGAAGGTGGGATTCAATGGCAACGAGGGAACGTTGCACTACTACAGTTCTAAACTCTTTTGCTTCGAAGGACGGCAGCAATACAATTTGTTGAAGGACTATCATAGCAAAATTATGTTCAATGAAAAACCTTTCACCTTGGCACATGTATAATATTCTTAGGTTATTAAATTTCCTCATGAATCATGATGATTAATTGGGCTGCATCTTTTGTTCATAGTGGACAAGAAGTATGAGTAGTTAAAGGTGTGCCTTTGAATTGCATATTGTCTCTGATTTTTGGTTAGTTACTGTAAATTTGTTCTTTTAAGGTTGCTGTGGATGGCATTTGGAAAGTGTGTCCTGAAGCTGGTGGACCAGTTCAGTTTCATGGATTCAATGGTATGGTGCCCCCCAATACATCAGCCCTCCTTATAGTTGAACTTGATTATTTGTTTATATTTTGATATTTCTTTATTGTTCTGAACTGCAGGTGAGCTGATTTGCCCAGCTTTCCATGAATTATGCAACACATTCTCAACCCCTCTGTCTAGACAATGTCCCAGTTCGTGTAACTTTAATGGAGACTGTATTGATGGAAGGTGTCATTGCTTGCCAGGGTTTCATGGTCATGACTGTAGTAAACGTTAGCTCTTAATCCCTTTTCCTGATTCTATGTTTGTTTTGACATCAATTGGTCCTTGCAAGTTGCTGATGTAGGTTTATCTATGCAGGCTTCTGTCCTAGCAACTGCAATGGGCATGGCAAGTGCCTTCAAAAAGGTGTTTGTGAATGTGCAAAAGGATACACTGGCATTGACTGCTCTACAGGTAACGTTATATGTTTTGGAAGAGTTATCGATATACTTTCCTTTCCATTTTATTTATTTATTTATAAATAAAAGTCCAGTGGCAAATTGTTTTCGGATAATTTTTCCGGGAAAAGAATTTCCTGAAAACATCTCAGTTTAGGAAGCGATTGTTAATTGTTCTTTGAAGCTGGAAAAGTACTGTCACACAAAGATGAAGTATGACGTTTTCGAAGTTCTAATTGTTTCTGGTTCTGAGAAGAGATTTTGACAACCATACCAACCTGACCAACAAGTGACAACACATAATGGTCTTCACGAATTGTGGACAGATGTTACCTTCACTAGATGAGCAATGTCTCAATAACCACACTAGTCAAACGACTTTAGCCTTACATTTGTGGCTGAGTTGAACTTTTAGCATATGATTAAGGGTATGTTTAACTCCATGTTACATGGAACGTATCATGACGGTAGGACGAACCAGAATAAGATTGGTGCAATAGGGGTAGACTTTTACAGATACGAGTATTTGAACTTTTCTTTTTCAAGTTATTAACATCCAACAACAATAAGAACAACAATAACAGAACCCATCTAGTCCCCAATCATTGGGGGTATGGGCAGGGGATGATTGAAGACAGTCCTAACCTTTGGCAATATGCACAAAGTGTTCGCTTTCAGAATACGACTGAAACAATGGCCCCCCTAAACCTCCTAGAAATGAGGAGCTACATGGAAGTTTTGCTGCAAAACCATGCCCCCAAATCAAAGCTGAAAGGCATCAGGGAGGGCAGGCCTAGAGACCCAAATCAAATTTTGGGCTCATTATTATGCTTCCTTCATTCATGGTCCAGGGCATCTCACTAATGAGCACAAAAGTTATTAACATCCAACAAAACAAAATATTATTTATTAACGCAAAACAGATTTCTGGGAGCATAATAACCCCCACTTTATTCTACACATTTTGCCTTGCCAATACTCCTCTTTCGATATTTGTAGTTTATTACATTTGAACGTTTGAAAAACTTTTGGTATAGATTTGATCTCTAAATTTACCATATTGGAAAGGTGTACCATACTTCGTAACGTGCGTACCAAAATGAACTCATTCCTTTTCTCCACATAATATTGTGCTTCGGCATGTTGTACAGCTGTCTGTGACGAACAATGTAGCCTTCACGGAGGAGTTTGTGACAATGGACTATGTGAGTTCCGCTGCTCAGACTATGCTGGCTACACTTGCCAGGACAGCTCTACGCTCATGGCTAATCTTTCAGTTTGCAAAGATGTGCTGAGTAATGATGGACCTGGACAACATTGTGCGCCTAGTGAAGGTATATTGCAGCAGCTCGAAGAAGTTGTTGTGCTTCCAAACTACAACCGATTGTTTCCAGTTGCTTCTCCTGGAAAGTTTTTGAATCTATTTAAGAGTACCAACTGCGATGCAGCTGCTAAGCGGCTAGCTTGCTGGGTAAGTTGCTTCGTCTTTACGTATATTCACACAGAAACTTAGTTCGTAAAGGCATCTGTGCTCACTTTGTATATACTTTCCTATGTGCCCCCTCTCATCTCCATCTACTATTGAAGTTATTTTATATGCATGCATTGTGATAGAAATGATTTCAGTTGACATGGTTTTGCCTCCTGTTCTTCGACGAATCACTGTTTATGCAATTGCATATTATAGATGTTCTGCCTTATTCAAGTGTAACACTTCTAAATTTCCTTTGATATGGATAATCACCGTAATTATTCACCTGTTATTACCATGACTGCTTCACCTTTTTATGCTTCAATATTCGATTATTTGCTCACAAATTGGACGCTGTTCCCACACCTCCTATAATATGCAGCAATTTGAAATGGCCTGCTTGTCAAGTGGGTTAAGTTGGAAGGAAAATGACCACCTGTAAAATCTACTAGAGAAACAACCTTGTAAGTTGGCGGTGTGAAATCTTTAGAACATTTTTTTGGGATAGTATATACACGATTTTGCTGGGTTTTTAATGTCGCTATCTCATTTACTATGATCAAGAAATGTGAATCTTGGCCAAAGCCGCGAAACTATAAAAATAATGGTCTAGTTGACATCTTTTGCATGTTTTTTTTTTAGGTGACATCTAGTAATTCAAGCTTGACTTTCGGTTAATTCAAATTTCACTGTAGCCAAGTTTGAGATACCTAAAGCCTTGGCCTGGCCTTTATCTAGGATTTCTTATGGCTTGCCAAAAAGAGGTGGAAGATAGATCAGTCTCTCCTCACTGCATGAGCATGGTTATGTGATTCTTGATGATTAAGTGATGACAAATATGAAGATACAATATCTAATTTTGATTTTTCTTCTTGCTACAGATATCGATTCAAAAGTGCGACGACGACGGTGACAACAGGCTTCGTGTGTGCCATTCAGCATGCCAGTCATATAACTTGGCATGTGGTGCCTCACTTGACTGCTCAGACCAAACGCTGTTTAGTAGTGTGGGTGAGGGCGAAGGTCAATGCACGGGCTCTGTTGAGATTCCATTGCCCTGGTATAGTGGCTTTAGGAGCTGGTTTTTCCGGTAACAATTCCTAAGTTCTAACTGTAAATGTTAGGCAGCTTTTTTATTTTCCCCTCCCTTTTGGGGCTTCTTAGCTTTCTATTCATAGGTTTTTTTGAGAGTAGGAAAATGGCACGAATTGCACGTGCATTAGAAGTTAGGGTTTTCCTTTCACCATTCCAAAGTTCATTTAGAAAGGAATGGATGGGAATGTTCACCAAATTTGGCTTTCACAATCGAAAGTCCAGATGTAGAGTAATTGCAACTGTATCGAAAATGGGGGAAGGATCAGAAAAGGAAAAAAGGGGTTTGTTGAGATGAGCAAACAATGAGTTTTGGCCCAAGGCCTGAAAAGAAAGAAAAAATGGCTTTCTGCTTTCTTTGTGTGTTTAGAACGTTGTGTGTATTGTTTCTTTTCCCTTTGAGGAGATATAGGTAGCATTTTTGTCATTGCTATTTCTCAGTGCATTTCGAAACTTCTTGTTCATCCGACGAGAGAGGTTTTGTGTACAGAAATATGTAATTATGGGATGAACTATGAATCTACTGCGTAGTTCTTATGTTTGTGTAGCAAAGCCCAGGAGTTCCTTGTTTTCAGCTTTCCTTGGGGCTTGTCTTTTGGATTGAAATGATAAACCATACACATGCACTTGCATGTCATTGTTTTTTAGTACAAGAAATCTTTACAAAGACAGGTATCCCAGGCATGGGCGGAGCCACGAAGGGACAAGAGGGGTCACTTGACCTCTCACTTTTAATTTCTCACAAGGATTTTTTTGATAGTTTGGAGTTAAATTTTGCAATTGTGGCCCTTCAAAAATTTCATAAATTGCCCTAACTTATTTAGAATGCATATAAATCTCAAGTTTTTTTTTCCCCTTCTTTTGGAGAGTTGATAAATTACAAATGAGGCTATCATGCATTGTTTTCGAAATATAATAAGTCACGTGGTGTGCGAAATCAATAGTGAGTTGGCATGTAGATATCTCGTTTCAAGAGAAACACATGACTGGCCGATATTAGTTGGGCAAACTACGTGACCGTGTTCCCGAAAAACTTAAATAATTTCTCAGAACCCTACGACCATTTCATTGTGAATACGGAGTTACTAATTAATGTATTGTGAGCATCTATTGTGTGATGAACTTCAACAAACAACAACTCAAATCAAAATGTGATCAAATAATTTCCCAAATCCTCGGAACCCAAATCAAAATAAACCCTTGTAAACATTAATTAATGCAAATAATCTCCAAAGTTTCTAAATATAGTTAAGAGCTACTCCAATCAAATGATGACATTGTAGGGACTCTCAGAACTACGACCTGGTGGGACAAAATGTGATCAAATAATCCGCCCCAGCACAAGTACAGGTACTTGACGCATCATCATAAGCATAACTATACGCGGTTGGGCATGCATTTTTGAACATCTCCGAATACTGAGTCGGCGAACACGTGTCCGGTGTCGAGTGGTCGCCAGTGCAACAATATTCCGGCGTGTCAAATGCGTCGCATGCGCTCTTGCAAGCAACTACGGCACCAGAACTCATCACCTGCAGCTCCCGTGGACAATTACCGTTCAGGTCATTCACGCAACCGGCATACTGGCAGTCGCCGGTGCCGTTGCTGGAGGGCCGTACGCCCATGCCCACATTGTACCTGTTGGGATTCCATTTTTAGGTCATAATTCATAAACCCAAAATAAAAAATCATCACACTATGAATTGAGGTTATTAAAAAATCAAAAAAGAAAATAAAACTTTATTGTATGATTTTTTTTCGTTTTTTATGAAATTTAAAAAAAAAAAATCGCCTTAACTTAGACAAACTTACCCTAGTTGGGAAGCAGGGCCGTATAGAGAGGTAACTCATTATGGGGTTAAACTTTTTACCGGAAGTTGGTTTTTTGATTTTTTAAGCTTTGTTAGTTGATGTATACGAAGAAAATGATTTCTCTCGTTTTGTTAGTTGATGCATACGAAGAAAATGATTTCCCTCGTAAAATGAAAAAGTCATAACAAATAATCCGGTCAATTCTTTTGACTCAAAATTTTTGAAAAGCAGAAGAAAGGCAAAATTTTTACTTCGAAAGAAAAAAAAAGCTACGTATAAATTAAATTGTCTTACCCGTCGACGAGGCTCACGTCGTAGAAGTCCTTATCGTTCCTCCCACCGTTAGCGATGGTGAATTCCACCAGCGTAACCGGCGGAGCGCCGCCTCCGGTGCATTTGAGAGCCCCACAGTCGCCGGTGGAGCAATTACCCTTGCCCGAGGCGTCGAATTTGCAGCCGGTTCGGGCCCAGAACCGACCCGACCAGCCGGGTGGGGCGGGAAACTTCGTAGATCCTCCGGGTGCCAATTCAAAGCCGCCGCCGCCGAGGACGGCGGCCCCGTTGCCGGAAAGTGTGCCGGGCCAGACCGTATAGGTGCAACGGTTTTGAAGGGTAAATACGGTTGCTGAAATTGGGGACCCTACGAATTAATGAAATCACATGAAATGTGGAGTCAGAATCTGGTAATTAATTTTGTCCAGGAACGAAATGTGGGGTCCAGTATCACTTAATGTCACAACAATTTTTTCAACAAAATTACATAAATTTGGGGTCGAAGGAAAGTAATTTATTGTGAATATGGTAAAACATTAGTTGAGGTGTGCGTAAATTGGAGCGGCTACCTTGACTGTCAAACCAAAAAAAGTAGACACAGCGCAAGGATTTTCAGCCTTTCGAAAATGTTACGCTTTATTAAAATTTGCACGTGTGTTGATTGATTCCCACTCGTGGCCGCTACTTTACCGAACGACAAATGTAAGTACACAAGCGCCAAACATAATTTTTTTTTAAAATTCAAAAAATTGATTGGACTATCATTTTACATTCCTACTACTGTTACAACGTTACCGTTCCCGTTAAATCATACTCTTAAAATTTTGATGCAACTGCTACTTGGGTAGATCAAAAAACTCAAAAAGATACTAGCAAAAATGTAAAATCAAGAATAAAATTATGAAAATGCACGCATTTGAGAAAATCGGAATAAAAGAAACAGAGGCCATGATTAAACACGGGTGGATATACACATTAGAGCGACGAAACCATACGAACATTCATTTGTGTGGCTTTTTCATGTATAAGGAAAATTCGGCATTCATCGGGACACTCTTCATTACGTAAAAAAGAAGAAGTGGGGTTTTACGTACCTAGGAAGAAGATTGCAAGGGGAAGAAGGAAGAGGAGAGAGACGCTGTGCTTAATCGCTATAGCCATAGCCATTGAGAGAGAGAGAGAGAGAGAGAGAGAGAGAGAGAGAGAGAGAGAGAGAGAGAGAGAGAGAGAGAGAGAGAGAGAGAGAATTCAGTTTCACAGCAAAGAGACGAGAGAAATGTGGAGGAAGTGGTTTGTTGGGGTTGGGGTTATGGGAAGTTATTACTCCTAGCACCAAGCACCCAAATTTATACATGCACGATTGGGTCCCACCACACTCTCAGCATTTCTTGAATTTTTTTTGAACATAAAGTCTTTTTTCTAAAGAAGAAAAACTTACTACTTATTAAACTAAAAAAGGACATTACTAGTCCGAAAATACAAGAAAATATACGAATTCCACCAAAAATGTACAATAGCGATGATGGAAACCACCAATCCGCTCGGATGTGGCTGAAGGAAGACGTCAGAATGATATCATCATCCGGAGCTCCACATCTCTTCGTCCCACCGTAGTCACAGCTGCCAGGAGTCACCACCGTTGTTGCTAGGGAACCCACAAATCCGACACCAAGTACTTTATTTTCAGCAATAAAGAGTGTTATAAAATAAATTAATATTTACGTCGTCATCAAAGTGAATTATCTGTAGATACATCGATATAATGAAATTATGGATTGAGGCCGTACCTATGTATTTTGTGAAAGATATTAGAAAAAGAAGTCCATTTTATATGCTTTGATAAATAAATAAAAAAGCAAGATGAAATTCGTTGTATTTGTCATATTTTTAAAATAAAAGAGAAACTCTTTCGTATTGTTATGGTAATTACTTAAGAGAGAAAAAAAAAATAAGTAAAAAAAGTAGTTGCAATTGATCGGAACATGATAAATTATGAAAACATAGCAAATCAGGAATTGGGGGGTCTGTAGTGAGTGAGCTCACTACATTCGTGTAGTGAGCTCTCTCGGCCGTCCGATCCGAGATCAACGATTCGGATAAATTGGAGTTAAAGTTAATGTAAAAGTGCTTTTTAAAGTGTAAGATGATCCGAACTGTTGATCTCGGATCGGACGGCCGAGAGAACTCACTACACGCATGTAGTGAGCTCACTCACTACAGGGCCCCCGGTTCCAGCAAGTCAATAGCCGATGAATAGTAGCTTTTTGTCTTTGTCATTTTTTAGGCACTCTCAAAATGAGTCTCCCACAAAGTACGTATAATACTTGACAAGAGAGAAATCTATTTTTGAGATTATAAAAGAAAAACATAGAGAAAAAAATGACATAACAATAAAAGAATAGTTTAAACCCTTATCCAATAACAAAAAGGAAAAAAAAAAAGAGTCAAAATTAAATTTAACAAATCGAAAGTGAACCGAATGCTTCACCGATCCGGTTCGCCAATTCGGACCACTGATTTATTGATTCACTTACCATTTGCAGCTCTTTCTGATTCATGCAATCTATTTGTAAAAATGACCCATTGAACCGTATAGAAACAGACGATAAAAATCGGGGATCGTACAGTTCTAACAACTATGGTGAACATAGTAAAACTCAAAATTCTCCTATAAAATTTTGTTATTGAATACTAATACCGTATATTGAACTTGCAAAGATTATTGTTCATTGCTGCAATTAGGAAAGAAAAGTGCATATGCCTATAAACTGTCCATGTTCTTTCTCTTCTGCTTTTTTCAATTTGACTTCTTGGGTCATCTCTCTTGTGTTTGTCAACTGCAGAAAAGTTAAATTGGTTTCGTATCAAAATATCCTTGTATTTTCAAGTCCACTTGAGGCAACATTAAATGAATATAGATCAAACAAGAACATGCCAAGATTTACACACCCAGAGGTTGCCCAGTGATTTGGGCGGATACCAGATTTCGGGAATCTTCTTCAAGGTCTGAGGTTCGATAAGAACATGCCAAGATTTACACACCCAAGGGTTGCCCTAGTGATTCGGGCAGATGCCAGATTTCGGGAATTTTCTTTAAGGTCTGAGGTTCGATAACTTCGATTCCCCTCTGGGTGAGTACCCTGATTTAAGTGGAGGACTGTGGCGAAGGTATGTTGCTACGGTAGTACCCTCAGAAGTTTGGGTTGCACAGTCAGGTCCAAAGGGCCTAGCTAGCTGTGCTGTTCCTTTGTCATAAAATAAAAAAATAAATAAAAAACATGCCAAGATTTCACTTGCCATGCATGTGTTACCAAAACATATATGATAAATGGAGTTGGTCAGAATTTAAACTCCACTGATGTGCACTTGTTCGGTCTGCCAACTTGATCGATAAAATTATTGCTTTCCCCTTCAAGAAACATGTTAGCATTTCACTTGTCTGGTATACTTCGGCCTGTTCCACTACTTTGGATTTTTTTTATTTATTACGTTTCTGGCTTTTCAAGACTGGTCATTCACCAAAAGAGGGGTGCATTTATAAGAAAACGGGTATGAAAATCATTTTCTGAAGTTTATTCATATACTCTATTCAATAAATAATCATATTGAAATTCATTGTAAACAAAAAACCAAAGATTAACTAAGATCAATCGATACTTTTGTATCATCCTTGTAGTTTTGTATCAATACTTTTGTAACTAATTATATGTACTAACATTTAACCTTTTATTTCAAGCATTTAATTAGTTTATCCGTCGATCTCATTCCATAAAAGAAATTATGCGTTTTTACATTTTCCAATAGTATACGAGTTATATATACACTCTCCTCCAAAGATTGTCCCATTAGTAGATTCCGGTGAAGAAAAGAAATTAATTAAAAGATCTAAACAAATATGTCTCTCCAACCTCTAATCTACCTTTTATTCTAGCTTCGCAAGCCACTTATCAAACCTAAAATCCCTTCTTTTGAAATGCGTAACTATCCAAACGGAACCAAATTGTTACCCTTTTTTACTCAAACTAGAAAGAGAAATGCTTTGTGTCACCAAATTGTTGGCATCGAAACATCCGATTCCGTATTTTGTAAGAACTTGTAAATTAAAAAAAATCGACATTAATGAAATCTTGTCATGCCTGAGGTGTAATAAATCAGGCAAAATAACTCGATTATGTATGGTAGCCGATTTAAAAATTTGATTCCCATAATAAATAAAAAGAGAGCCCAATCAGAAAGTGACATTCCTTCCTGAGTGCCGACTACGAACAATACTAGAGAACTGAATACAAAAGTCTAAAAACACAACTTCAGAAAACAACTCCAGATACAATTGTACCCAAAGCCGTTCGATTTATGTGAACCCATCTACATTGAACAGCCCCAGAAGCTTTTGTGTCCGAAATTGTCTTTCAACGTTGTGTTTGTAGCATTACTGGAATGAATAAGAGGGGCCTAGAACGACAGGCGACAACGCTACGTTGCCGCACACGAGGATTATTGACGAATCCAGGGACCCTGCTTTTCGCCCTTGCTTTTCTCGCTGCTTTTCACCAAATTAAAACGACATCGTTTTGAGCATTTTCTTGGTACACATCCAAAACTTCCAAGAACCCTGTTGCAGAGTTAATTTTGGGGTTCAATTTTAGGAGATTTAGGCTTTTTGGGGTAGGGTATAATTGGTTTATGCACTTGGATTTAGGCATTTCGGATTTAGGCACATTGGTTTAGGGTTTAGGTAATTTGAGAAATTAACTCTCCAAATAGGGCCCTTGGAAGCTTTGGATGTGTACCAAGAAAATGAGCATGTGTACCAAGAAAATGAGCGAAACGACGTCGTTTAGGGCGAAAAGAAGGGAGAAAAGGAGGGTCGAAAAGCAGGGTCCCCGGACCCGAGGATTGACATGACACTTTGTATGTATACAACTGAATATGAACAAATAGGAAAAAAGTAGCTAATGTACAACAGAATACTTACATTGTTTGCTATACCAAAATGCAGTAAAGATAAAAGATACTCCTACCAAACCCAAATGCTTATCGAAACAAACCTACCACACGTACAGATGTTGAAGGAATTCACGCGGTTTTCAAAGTCACAGTAAGCCTAAAGGCCCTATTTTTTAATTTGCAACTTTTTTATACGGTTTTTTTTTCTTCTTATTTTTTATTACATTCAGGTTGAATTTTTACATCATATCGTTCAGCTCGACAAAAGGAATCACAAAAGTATAAAATGAAGACCAAAGTTCAAAAATATTCATATAAGAAGACGAATAAGATTTATAAAAAAAAAAAAAAAACAGTTTTGTATGAAAAATACCAACTTTTTGGGTCTTTTCATTGTCTCGTATAAACCTTTTTTGACTTGGTCTATGTCTTTATACTTTTTCAATTCCTCTTGTCGAGCCGAATGATCTTATGGAAAAGTTATACTACCACAACTTATGAGAACAAAAAACAGACTCCCAAATAATTTAGGCCTAAGGATGTGGTTAGTTTGTTACTTTTCCAGTCAGGTGAATCAAAGTCCTCTCGTGCGATAATCACTCATGCGACAATCTCTCATGTGATGCAAAATATAACTTATAGCGGTTTCTTATGACAGATAAACAAGAAAATAAGTAGATTGCACATTAGTATTCAGTGGAATGAATCATATATGTCTTACAAGGAATGGACGTTGGACAGTTAGACACTCGCTGCCCATCCTTCTTCAAACAAGAATGATTCGACCAAACTAAATCGACATCCAGGTGAATGATATACATATCAATCAATGACTCCAACATGAACTTTACCCCCCCCCCCCCCCCCCCCAAAAAAAAAAAAAAGACTTCAAAATGAACAACTCAAATTGTCAAATAGAACCGTCGTGGTCCTATTTTGTGTCGCATGAGAGGATTTCTCTAGTTAGTTCTATTTGACCTACTATGAAAATCTTTCACCAGTTGTTTGGTAGAACAATAGCCAAGCAATTCAAAATGCACGATACAACCTAGTAACCTAAGAAACCATGATTAAGGTCCATTGCAACACTGCTTGATCCATATAACCACTTCTTGAGGACAATGTAATACATAGTACCAAATTTGCCAAAAATGTGTGAGAGGCCTCCATTGTCCTCTGACATGGAGAGAGCGAACGTTTCTGCTCATGAATTTTCCATTCAAAAAACAGCAGATGGTTCAGGAGCAGGTCATTTTATAGTAATACTGAAATGCTTTGTAGAAAGGAAGAGCATTCCAATATTGTACAATTGTAATGCTTGATTTCATAGAAAATCCACATGGAGAAAGAGAAAAAGCACAGGCCTTTATGAACAAGATCAAAGCCACCGAGCAAAGTTTGAGTAATTCATACCAGAAGTAGAAAGGACCAAACAATGACAAGGCTAAAACATGACGCAATGCGAAAAACTAAGATTCCAGATCTGAAGGTTTTGAAAATCAGAAATACAATGGTTTAACATGTCAGAGGAAATCTGTAGTGCATGAGAAAAATTGTGTTTCGGATACTGTCATGAAAGCAAGTTAAACAAGCTTGCTTATTCACATGTGAGTTTACGTGAACTCGATGTCACCAACTCTGTTGAACAATTCGGCTGTCTGGTGTGACATAGTGTGTACCTACTATCCCCCTCAAATCAAAGCAGAAGCCTTGGGGACAAAGTCGACCTTTCACTCTTAACAAATAAAAATACCCAAAAGATCGTAAGGACTATAAGTAAGAGTCTTTGAATTACCTTACAGTTTTCGTAAAGCTATTTAATGTCTTGCGACAACCTTGGGGTTTAATTTTAGCAGTGATTTTGAGAGGCACGACTATAATTTCATCCGTGGAGCCTAAAAACTAAGACTAATTCCCACTTAGTGATGGAATATCACCCCACAATAAAACTTCAACTTGATAGACACATATGGAAGGCTATTCCATTCATTACATGCATATTAAGAAGGAATTGGAAGGAGTAAAGAATCCCAGGAGGCAAGAAATTTCAAGGAAACATTAACCACAAGAAATTCAATGCTCCGGAAAGAAACATTTGAAGATAATGATTCAGTTATCAAGTCAATGAGGCAAAATTTATTTATTGCTAGTGTTTCAGGACAAGTCAGAACTTCTTGGTTTTGCCACTACATAGTATTGGTTTACCAATCCCTAGGATTGGTGATGGTCGGAAATTGAGATATGTAGCAAAAGAGAGATACGCACAAGCTAAGCCTATGTATATCTTGAACCAGATAGACGAGCAAAAGGTAAGAAAGACAAAAATGCTGGTCAAGGCAACAACCACAGTGAAATTTACCAAGCCTTTGAAGGTTGAAAGTTCTCCTTCGGTTCCTAGTTGGGGGAAATGACCTTGAACACCAAACTGTGAGAGCAACTCATCTTTGTTCTGGAATGCATTTATCAACCAAGTAGCAGCCTCACTTTCAGATGATGGCATTTCCTTGATTGGGATACGTTGAACGTGAATATGAACTTCTGACGGATCCACGCCGCATAGATTGTCCACAAAAGAAGGGCACCGATGCTTGTACGCGATAGTGATATCATAAACTGCAATAAAATAATAACAAGATCTTGATCAACTTTGGAGCTAACAAAACTACGGTTACCAGGTCAATAAAAAAACCAAAGACTGCTCCGTGGTCCCTTCCCATGGGAAATGTCACAAGATAGTTTTATCAAGTTTCCTACTGGAAACTCAACCCGACACCGTTCCCATGTAGCCATTGCAGGATATTACTCTCAAGGTAACAGCTAGTGGTTTGTTCATGATGTTTTCATTCCCAGTAACCTTAAATTGTATTGTTTCCTAAAAACTGCATTAGCATAGAAAGTTAGCAATAGATCTCTATACAACTACTCGTGAACCTGCGAAATTCATAAGTACTGTAGCACCGGAATATCCAATTAACGAATGGAGTTGGACAAGGGACAATGTCAATAATACTCTGAGAAGTACACAAGTGTTCCGATTGGCAAACAAATCAAATCAAGGATTGGAGATGATGACAATGATGGAGGTGTTAAAAGTGGTAGTACTGACAATGGTCCAGATGCTGGGGAAGACAAAATCTCATCTTGTTATTTCCAAATAAGTGGGTCAAACAACTTTAACTTGCCTAATGCTATCTTTTCCAGGACATACAAAGAGGCTTTTCAGTCACATATTTGTTAAATCTGATTGTTGCAAAACGAAAGTGGCTTCTTTGCTTATAGCAACAACAAGGACCACCAAAGGATAGTTCCTAGACTTAGTTTCCAAGGTACAGACAGTATCACCGAGACACCGGCACTATTCACTGGCAAGGAGACCCCATTTCTACAAGATCTGCCACATGAGGATGTACGACTACAAGAGTGAATTACAGTACGTTGAAGAGAGAGTTCTAAGTAACACAAATTTGGTCTTGCAGACAAGCAACGAAGGCAAAAAGCATAACATATTTAGGACTTAAGGTGTCAAATATCAGAACAGCGAAAAATCTGAAACAATAGATAAGCCATATCTAGATGGAAGTTATGAAACCAGAACCTGGCAAAAAACTGGTCTGTATGTATCAATTCAAGGTTCACAAAACTGATTGAAAAAAGTAATAACCAAGTTACAACTCCAATCACACATATTCATGTATATTCTCGTAACAAGAATAATCGAAAACTTCCTCCCAAAAAGCAAAGGGAGTAGGATATCTTCTCCATTAACGGAAAATCAAATGGCAATTGGAAACAACAATTCAAAAAAAAAAGGCAGCCTAGAGCCTAGCTAGAATGAATGCAATGAAGCCTACTAACAACATTTAAGACAGAAAAACAACCTGCATCCAAGGATCCCCTCAGAATTTCCAAACATGTGTAGAAACCCTTGGTTTTAGGAAGCAGAACATTCTTCAATACAGGTAATCCATTTTTAGCAGCATGCTCCTGATTCCTTTTGCATTTCTGTTCACTGACAAAAAGCAAGAAATTTCATTAAATAAAAGTATGACAATGGTTCATTGTTTTATCGATTGACCATAGCAACAAACCAAGCTAAGGGATAGAAGATTTAGATATCATTCGTAAAACATGATCTACTCAAATAGATGCCATGATTTCCACTAAACTTCGAAGCTCTGTATTCACTACCCAAAATCTGATCTAACATCACGTGCATCAATCAAAACAGTTTTGCTTTTAGAAGGGTGCATAGACAGAGAACAAGGAACAACTCAGATAGAGAACGAGGAATAAGAACTCACGTAAAATCAGTTCCTTCTGGAAAAACAGCAAGCCACAAGGGATCCAAACGATTAGCAAAAGTTGAAAGCATTTGATGCAGCACTGGCTCATCAATTTCCCACTTTCTTTCCACTGGGATGAACTCCAGAATATGAAAACCCCAACCAAAGACGGGAAGTTTCATCAAACTGCTCTTAAGGACATATTTGATGTAGCCCAAGCACCCCTTTCGCAAAGCAAGATCCCACATATACATCCAATCAACCTCAGTTCTGTGGTTGGCAATAAGTACAGCACGTTCCCTTGGTGGAACAGTTTCCCCAGAGAAGATAACTTTTGTTTTGTTAACCTTCTCAAATAAGAAGGGCCACAAAGACAGCCAAAGACCAAAAAAGAGAGACGTTGTCTTTCTACTTAAATGTGTGCTTAAAAAGCGCGATAAAACTGCTACAATGGGCCCAAAATACACTAGAAACATAAACGCTGTGGAAAGAAGAAGCACTAAACATATCAAACCCCTAAAAACCCTAAAAGGAGTCAACTTGTGATGCTTTAGACCATCATTAAAGCTGAGGGCTGGGCAAACTTCCATATTTGCCAACAAATAATCCAAGCTTCAAAACTTACTCCCCATACCTCCTACAAAGCAATAGGCAAGATAATGCATAAATTAGTTATTTAGATGAACAAAAAAAAAGTGATGCTTCTTGTTATGAAAGTCAAGAGGGAATGAAAATACAGCGAACCCCCCAAGAGTATGCAAGATCCTCTACCACTAAGCTATTCTAGTCCTTGGACATGATGTGATGAGCGTTGCCAACAGAAAAAAGCAGGGCATTAAAGACAATTGAAAATAGCCGCGTGATGGCAGTATTCGATACAAAGAAAAGCGGTTGAAATAACAGTAGCTGCGGTAATACTATAAGTAGGATTGATTCTGGCCATCCAAAGAACCCAAACTTATGCTAGTAAGAATTCAGCCCGGTATAAATATTTCATTTTAACAAACTGCTCCAACATACTCTTCAAATGACCATCCATATAAGAGATATTAGACCAACAATGATCTTCAAATGTATATAAACCTTAAAAGTGAAATTATAATGACTTTTTGACAACTGAGACCAATATGGAAGCACAAGTTGTGCAACAAACACAGAGTAACGGCATGATGAG
The DNA here is from genome assembly GCA_963854785.1 of Vaccinium vitis-idaea. Lineage (NCBI taxonomy): Eukaryota > Viridiplantae > Streptophyta > Magnoliopsida > Ericales > Ericaceae > Vaccinium > Vaccinium vitis-idaea. The sequence goes on along the minus strand of OY978226.1, from coordinate 32,503,339 downwards.
CAACTATATAGTCTGTCAATTATCTGTGTAAAAAAGATGTCATGAAGAAACCTTTTATCTTATATGTCCTTCCCTGATGGGAGATTTTTCCCAAATTATTAACTTCCTTTCAAAACCATATTTTTCCATGACAGACGACCAGAAAACATTCTTCTACATTTTGTTCATGTCTACCATACATTTCATTAGAAGGCAAACCGACAACAGGAAAAACCAAAGACAGAAAGAACCATGTGCCCTCACCGCGAACTCTATAGTTGGTACAACTATCAATGAGGTAACTTTTAATCAACTACAGACCACACCAAAGCATTGACTTCCAATAGTAATCCTTCTTAAGTTTAAACAACTCATGACCAGAATTAAATCCCCCACGCGAAAGTGTCATTACAGGACGGCCACTCCACAATAAAAAAACTGAAGAAAAAAAAAACAAATCACTAACTAAACAGGACGGCCACTCCACAATAAAAAAAAAAACTGAAGAAAAAAACAAAATTACAAACTTGTTGCCTCTTAGAGAATAGTTTGCAAAAATTGTCCAGCATTTCCTAAGCAACCAAACAGACAAATTGGGTGAGTTCTCCAATAGATTTTATCAAAATTTTGATAAAATCAACCGCTTCATTTTATTCGTTCGGGAAGACATTTGATAAAATCTGTAGATTTTTGAATGCAAAAATCCACAAATTTTATCACATGTCTTCACGAATGGATAAAATCAAGCGGTTGATTTCATCAAATGTTGATAAAATCCATTGGAACTCAGCCAAAATATCAAGGAAAACAGAAATAAATCCACAGCACGTGGGCTCCACACGGTAGATGTGGAGCATAAATTGGTCGCATAGTTCCCAGACACATCAGTATCAGTATCCAGATCTATACCCATTTGTCGGTGTCCATAGCATCATTGTATTCAAAATTACTCATCCATAAGTTCATCACTGTCTAATCAAATTTAAAAGTCAAAACAAAGATGCTAAAATCCTCTGTAGGAAATGCGAAAATCCTAAAGGAAATGACATTGCACACGAAAAGAATAAAACTGAAAAGACAAAACAAAGATGCTCTCTACCTAAAATCATGATTGTACATTCTCCGCATCATTTCTCAATCTCATTAAAAAAATAAAAAAAAATTCCTTAATTTTTTCCGCAATATCGAATGAGTTTTACACAAATATAAACCATCTATAGATACAGATATACGAGGAAAACAACGCTTCTGTACCTGTTCTGTGAAGTCAGAATCCAATCTTGCATCAAATCGAGAGAGAGAGAGAGAGAGAGAGAGAGAGAGAGAGAGAGAGAGAGAGCGGTTAGATTTCCAAAGAAAGCAGTTGGTTGTAGTTACCGGAGAAGCGGGATACCTATATACAGGAGTAGTGGTTACGTGTGCTCATGCCCGCTGGTTGTAATGATGTTAGTATTTGTTGTTGAGTGGGGAAGGTCAGAGTAAATTTGACGGTAATGGCGGCTAACGGGCTCCTTTGTCAAATATTAGTAATTCATAATCCGGATTATTGAATTATTCATTTTGTTTTTATTCAATTTTTTTTTGCATTTGTTAGTTTTGCGTCAAGATTTTGTGAATTCTGTATTCCTCTCGACGAGACGAATCTAACAAGTATAAAATTATGGTCAAAATTCAATTTTTTTTGAATAAAACCAAAATTAATCCAATAATCCAAAGTATTTTCGGCTTTATTCAAAACAATATTTGGTTTAACCATAAATTTATACTTGTTAGATTCGTCTCGTTGAGAAGAATCCAGAAACCACAAAATTTTGACGCAAAACTAATAAATGCAAACAAAAAAATTGAATAAACCAAAAAACCGGATTAAATTTTTTTGGCCAGAAACCCTCTTCTGTGATCTGATTGGTTGAGACGAATCTGAGGTGAGTGTTAATCGCCAGATGGAGTGGGTTATGAGTGGACACGACTACACTGGATATGAGGCTTGAATTTGCTTAATACTAGTCTCAAGCAAGCTGGTCCTTCCCCAGTCCCCACCCCACTTGTGTTTTTTTTTTTAGAATAACTTCTTTACCGACGGTTTTTTTTTTGTTTTTGAACAGCTCTTTACCGACTGTTTGCAAACACTCCGTTTGCATATTCGCGGATCTCGGATGTGTATTCCAAGATCCAACGGCTTGGATTCAATGCTTGAATTTTGTTTTTTTGTTTTTTAAATTGAAATTTTTTTAATGAGGAGAGAGAGCACTCCGATCCGTTGGTTTCGGATGCACGTGTGAGATCCGCACGTTTGCAAACGGTCCATAAATAAGTTATTCTCTCTTTTTTTTATTGCTCCGATAGTCGAATGTCTAGATCAGCTTACGCTTCACAGAGCACTTCGATTGATTTGAGAACCCAATTCGAATGTCCACTTGCGAAAAGTTCAAATAAAACCAGAGCAAATCTCTCGTATGGAGTGAACGCAAAAGAGTCGAAGAAAAAGCCAAAGTCCTATAGGAATGAGGTTCACCTGTATTCAAAAAAGATAAGTGTACAACAAAAAGTCTCAAACTAGGCTCCAACACACTCCTATGGTGTGTGGAACATACACACATTTTACACTCAAGTGTGTGTGGGCTCCACACACCATGTGAGTGTGTTGGAGTCTAGTTGGAGACTTTTGTTGTATATGTATTACGCACCTAACTCTGATGTCCAGATATTGATTTTGAGAACGCAGTTCAACCATCAACTTGTGGGGAGCCCAATTAAAGTCAGAGCAAACCTCTCATATAAGAGGAATTTCAGTGCCGACTGGGTATGACTGACGTGATATCTGCACATAAGGCCTTCCAAAAATGCAACTGACGGCCTAGATGAAAACACACCTTTTCTTTTTTTTTTTTTAAATTCATCTGGCACTTTTAATCCGGGTCGTTTGTTGCATTTTGAGATGGCTGAATATGTGCGAGCGAACACCACGTGATATCCGCTCGGCATTGAAAAAAATTTCCCCGAGTGATCCAAAAGAGTTGAAACAAAACCCAAAATCAAGTCATTACCATAATCAAAGATCTCTGGTCAAGCAAATTGTGTTAGCATATGCGTGTGATCTTGTTTGACTGAGTATTAAAATGGTAGCATGAAAAACAAAGTGGGTGCAAAAGCAATAGATTATTACTGGGAGCGGGGGGCGTGTATTGTGCAGCGATGCATAGCGCACTCGCTATGCAGTGGTGTTGGAGCTCGCATCGAGTCTTGTTGTTTGATCTGAATCATTCATTTTGTTATTCTCATCGACAATTTAGTCCACGTAAAATTAAGGTTGATCGAACATTGGTAACTATTTGATCGGTGACCGTTTAGCTTACAATTTTGTAAAATAAATCACTACAACTGTTCCGTTTTCAAGAAAAATACGGCCTGAAAACATGGTTACTAATATTTGATTAACCTGAATTTTTACATGTACAATATACTCGACGAGGCGAACAAAATGAATGATTTTGAATCAAACAATGGGACCTGAGGTGGACTTAAAACTGCTGTACAACACACACCCCGCTCCCTCTATACTATAGTGTGTGGCAAATGCGGAATTAAAATAGGGCCGGCAAGGATCGTGCCCAGCCAACTTATGAAATAGTATGTGATTATTAATAAACTAGGTGATTTTCCTCATGCTTCGCACGATCGGTGTAACCCGTTCGGCTAGACTCGGTTGTTTTACGTTGCCCAGAGTCTGTAATACTGGTTGTGTCGGTTAAAGTGTCAATTTTCTTTGTGTCAAAGGTTAAAGTGTCAATTTTCTTTGTGTCAAAGCAACGATTGTAGTGAAAGTGGTGAATAATGGCAATACAATATTGTAATATGTAAAAAGACCAGTGGCACTATAAGAAATGGCATTTGCGATGATAATAACGGTATCAAACCAACAGCAAAGGGGAAGCAAAAAAGAAAATACGAAATTAATCAAATTATTGCTCACAACCGCAAAGTATGAAATTATGATTGAGGACTAAATTTGATATGGACATATATTGGGGTGCCTCAGAATCTCAAAAGTGCAACGGAAGGTCTGATTGAGGACTAAATTTTAAACTGCACAGATTTCAACATTTAAAATTTGCCTTCTAGTGCTTCAAACATCTATATGAAATTCAAGCATATGCTTCTCTGTTGCTATCCTTCCAAAAGATTCACAAGTAAAATTCCAGTACTTAAACATTTTCATGTGTTTTAGCCTTTCTTCCTAACACAGAAGACTGATATTTTTATTGCAAAGCATAAAATACGAGAAAGGAGAGCTGCCATCAGGGACAAACTGAACATCATCTCCACTGCAATACTTTTAGGACATGAACAAATAACAGACAGAAAATAGTTAACCCAAAGTAACTGCATTGAAAAATAGAGCCACCACAAACTTTCAGCAGTCCAAGAACCAAAGGAACTATATTCAAAGAGTGTCTGCAAGTAGCCAAAGTCTAAATACAACTGCAACCAAGCTCACATCCAGGTTTTGAACACAGTGAGACTATCAAAGCTTTGAATTCTAGTAAGACCAGTTAGATTAAAATTACATTCTCCTTTAATGAGGCAAAGGGACACCACCACACCAACCCTCAAAACTATGTCGGTTTAACCCCTAAAAACTGGGAAAAAGAAAAACCGTAGATCACTTCAAAATGACAGTAAGCTAGCATCTCAAGTAACAATAAAACTTCTCCATTGCGTTTCTAAGGCCAACAAAAACCTGAATCAGCTTCCTCAGCATGCCTTATACTTCTCCATTCCATTTCTAAGACCAACAGAAAATCCTAACATGTCCATTCTCATCAAATTTAAAAATATAAAACGGTCCTCCAAGAAAAATTAAGTTTCAAAAAATATAATCATTCCAATACTTGATAGAAATGAACACAAGTGCCTCACCACAAATGAAAGTCACGGGAACTTACTCATAAATAAATAAAAAGTCATGGGAGTTCCTTACTCAAAACATTAAGCAAAATTCAATACCTAATCGATATATATTGTTCTTACGTTACACTTAATTTTGTTTGGGATCTTCCGACTAACTTAACAACTCAAGAAAAGAATAAGTTAAGAAATATCATTATTGATTCAAAGAATTGTAAGCTGACAGGAACCATTAAATATTAGTACTTATTATACTTCCAAATCTTAAATTAAATCACATATATACAGAGATAAAAAAAACTCTCTGGATGTTAGCTAAATTACTTTTACGAACGAAATATACATAAGTCAATATTGAATAAAAAAAACATGAAGATCATTCTTGCTGGCACCAGACCTATTACTATACCACACTACACTTGGCTCTACACATTTACAGAGCTAACCACTGTCTAGTGCCTGGCAGAGCTAACGAGGCTTCAATCCTTACTCCTTATCCCCATCTTCGCCCCGGCTAACAGGGGAATTACTTATTCAGGGGGGAGAGTGGGGCCTCGAGAAGCCCTGTTCTACGGTGAGATGCATTACTCCTAAACTTGAGATCATCGAAATAACGAATATCTATCGATATAATCATGCATTCATTTCCTTACTTTCAGTTCACAGATTAGCCTCCTTTGTGAGGTTTCCTATGAGAAAATGACCATATCATGGTCTCATCTTATGTTTCAATTCTATTTTAACACCTCAGGAGCTAATGAAACTCTCGGAAGATCCAGCCTATGTAGGTTTTGATACAAGTACTTTACGGTTCTGATGTCGCTGTCCTGTAAGTCTTATACATTGAACTCTTTCATTCTATGCTTAAAGAACAGACTGTTGATCATCTTCTACTTGTTTCCATCAGACACAAACAATCATCATAAAAAGTTTAGGCGATGGAAGGAATATATTATTAGTCTTAGCATGCAGAAATTATACAAAAAGTACTGTAATTGCATAATTCCTACGTATAAACTCACATTTAGCATAAATTTCATTGACTTTCTTGAAGTCGTTCAAGTCAGCCAACCTGTAACAAAATTAGGAGATGGGAGAGTCAGCCACCTTCTAGCTTTCAATGCGTAATATAACACATAAATCACAGATAGCAATATCACGTACATGATTGTTGTCTTAACGACTGAGGAATAATTGGCACCGCTAGCTTTCAAAATCTCCCCCATATTTTTCATTACCTGCAAAATTTAATGTGCTCAAATCAGTTGGTTATCAACCCATCTCACACCTTGATTACCAAAAAGGCATCAAGGGCAGTTCCTTTATTCCTTTCCTTTGGTGGGTAAATTCAAGCACCCCAAGCGTGCAATAATTATAAGTGTCTACCCAAGGTACACGAGCAGAAATTTTGAGAATGCTTTTCTACGTATGGACATGGATGGTACCAATATTATAACAGATAGAAAGCAACAAAAAGCTTCAGTGTCAAACTTTCCAAACTCTGTATTGCGGCGGCTCAAGTTATTTTATGCCTAACCATGGCTACTCAAGTTCTTTCTACAAAATCTGAAGCATGGACTCTGAAGTTAGTGGTTGATGAGAGAGTAAAACTGGAATGATAGTTGTGGGCAATACAGAGTAAGGAGACAAGTTGATAATCTAGTGAGGAAGAACCTGGGCACTACAAAGTAACTTAATATCATCAATTCTCATTTTTCCATCAACCAAACACCACCACCAAGCATAGGCACGTTCAAAGCCAGCTTAAATGCTATGTAGGCCAGTAAAACAATTAAACGTAGCTGAAGCTTCTCATTCCGTTTTACAGCACTACATAAGCAATTCCTCCTAAGTAAACATCTCGTTCAAACACACGTCAATCATGCTTTTGCAAAGTGTAAGTCATGTAAAAGATATGATATATCAAAACAACACAATAAATAAGTAGCGAATGTACATGTCAGTGCCAATTTACCTGCTCTGTTTGGTCCTCTACACTCTTGGAGATGAACTTCCCTGTCTGCATTTTGAACACCAAAAATCCAGAAGCATGATGTCACAGTTACAAGACATGCGGAAAGCTATGGTATATTTAACAACAGACGTGAAATTTGTGGAATCAAACATCAGGGTAAAATGAACACAGCCAGGAAGAAATTGGAAAAAAAGCCAGGAAGAAATTTCGTTGCTTTACTTTGTGATGGTATATTTAACTACAGACGTGAAATTTAAGAGTCAAACAGATAGTTGCTGTTTGTGAATGAATGATATGTGTTATTGGTGCGTGCCTTTTTGTGTAGTTTAGAGCATGCAAAGTGAGGGACTTGAAATAGAAGAGAAATTGTGGAGAAGTGACGAGAAATATACGGAAACTGTTTTGGGTTGGTTTTTGTTAAAAGACAAATAGACGTCGTGGCAAGAAAAGAATAGTAGTAAGAGACAGGGAATGTGGCAAAAAAAGTATAGTAGTAAGAGACAGGGACATTTGCAGCGACTCTCTCTCTCTCTCTCTCTCTCTCTCTCTCTCTGTTTATGTATCGATTTCAGTGAAAAAAAAGTATAGTAGTAATAGACAGGGACATTTGCAGCGACTCTCTCTCTCTCTCTCTCTGTGTGTTTATGTATGGATTTCAGTGAAAGAAAGGGAGCTTGAGCCTTGATATGCTTTGCTTATTGATGATAAATATATAGGTATTTATATATGCGTATAAATGTATTCTTGCTTGTTTTCTTTTTGTTGAATGCACTCCTATATATGCGTATATATGTATTATTTGCTTGTTTTCTTTTTGTTGAATCCACTCCTTTGACATACAAATATTATTCTTTTTCCCAGAAGCTATGAGACCAGGCTTCGGTTTGACTAATTTACTCAAGTGTGCCTTCAGTTATCTCGCTTTGCCTTTTGTTGAATAAACTCCCAAGGGATAGTTTAAATGTGTCAATTCAATGACACGAGTTCTTGATGCCCACGTCACTGTATTATAAAGTAGAAGTTTCGACCTTCCATTTACTTCTTCAATGTGCCACAAGAAAGTAATTTGTGAAGGGAGTCTGTCCCTTTTCCTTTTGTAAGGAATATGAGCCAACAAGTAAATTGGACGGTGGAAAAGAACTTTTGCTACCCCCAAAAAAGTACTAAATAAAAAAGTGATTTTGAGGAACAAAGGTGACCTGGAATTCTTTATAATCAAGAACACCATTTCCATCTATGTCTGCTTGCATCCGCAAGTCCTTTGTCTCTTCATCACTTAGTCCATGGCAATGGCCAAGTAAACTAAGTTGCAGGAGCACAAGACATTAGTAAGTTTACATTCTCACAAGAAGAAATGGCTTAACCCATGAAATAAGAAAGGAAAGGGTTGATTCAAAGAACGACCATACCTGTCGTAGTGCTTCACAGAAGTCGGAGTAAGTAATGTGGTCACCATGGCTGTCTGCCTTTCAAAAAGGCAAATGCATCATGCTCTGTCAGGGAGGCTCGCCGCAGTAGAGACTGAAATCGATAAATTCTACTTTAGATATAGCAAGCTCAGATGTTACTTTGATAGATCCTACCGCTGAAAATTTGCCAGCCTAAAGCATCAACTGATAACCGGAAAATCTCTCTTTCCAGAAACTTGAACATACAGTCATACGACTCATAACAAAAAGGAAAAAGACCAAAAAACTGATTGGGCAACGAGTAGGAGATGCTCCCCTCTGATTGAAGTTTACAACAGACGCTTTTGAGCTCTTGCTCCCCAAATTGGTTAGGCTATAGCTGTATAAACAATGCTTCAAATCACAACGATGCATTAGTCCAACCTAAACATACTCACGGTTATTCCTTGCACCAAACTCCCGATTCACACTTTTCAGTTACCCAGCCTTATGACCTTCATTCTTCCAAGATACAGACAAACTCAACAAAGGTATGAAAGCCAGAGAATTCAAATATCACCAATACCTAAAGAGCGGCCATGCCCATGGTGCTTCTAATAAAAAAGATTGTATGGCAGGATGAATATCCGACTCTCTCTTTGACCACCAAAAGCCACAGATTGAAACTAACGTTGCAGTTGCTGGGATACGATGGTCTAGCTGTAAACATCAAAGCATCGGTTTCGTTACTCAGCTATGAAGCACGGGTACTCCGAAAATGTCGCCGTACGAGTACCGGGTACGGGTACGGCTGGGTACGGCAAAATACGTACCGGGTACGGCAAAAACGTACCGGGTACTTTTGCACTGTTCGGGTACGGCATTGGTACTCCTAGGTACTCCGTTTGGGTACTTGGCTGGGTACGTTTGGACCATTTTGTAAAATTTTCAAAACTTTAAGGGGCCCGAATGAAAATTATGGAAACTTAGGGGTTCAAGTGTACTTTTGACACCCAATTTAAGACAGTAGAGTCGTGTTTTATGTTTCATCAGTTAGGGTTCTTTAGAAGCAGCAGCCACAACTTCTTCTCTACTGTTGACTGTCGAGCAACAGCCATGGTTAGTCTCTCTCTCTCTCTCTCTCTCTCTCTCTCTCTCTCTCTCTGCGTGTACTCTCTCTCTCGCTATGTACTCTGTCTCTCTCTCTCTCGTGCTGCAATTGGACATATCTGTAGAGACTAGAGAGTCAGCCGTACTCTCTCTCGGGCAGTCTACATAGCTACAGAGTACAGCTGACTCTCTCGGTCAGCCATGGTTAATCGATTTTCTGCAGATCTACAGAGTATTAATCGATTACATCTACAGAGTATCAGTCTATTTACATCTACAGAGTACAACTGACTCTCTCGTGCTGCAATTAGTATTAATCTATTTTCTCCTCTCATTTCTACAGATGTACAGAGTACAGTGACGAACTGCTGCAAGCCTGTAACTCTCATCTCCTAGGTCTTCTACAGTAGGAAAAAAAAATGCCCTTTTCTGTAAATGTAAATGTTGGTAAATGGGTTTATTATTCATTTTATGCAATGGAACATAGTAAAATAGGGGGGAAAAAAATAATTTACACTTACGTACCCAACCGTACCCGTACCCTACTTTTTTAGGTTTTTGCCGTATCACGTACCCGTACCCGTACCGGTACCCGTGCTTCCTAGGTATTCATTGTGTTCAATTATCTAAAAGGTAACGAAGGATGAGAATAGCATTCCCTTAGTTACCCTAATGGTTGTCAAAAATGCCAAAAGAATTCTACCAATAGCACTTCCGTTTGAACTAAGATGCATTGGTTTTGCAGCTAACCTCAAAAACTTAAGCCCCAATCGGTGTTCCTAAACTTAAGCCCCAATTGGTTGCTGAGAAATCTTAGATAAACAGGTAAAATCAGCTTGTGGTTAACGAAGACAAAAGTATATTAGAACACCTATAACAATATCACTGGCAAAAACTATGCAAATGTACTAAGCGAAGCACAAAACATTGCGAGCAGGTAGAGGAGTTTTTGACAAATAGGGTGGCACCAATTCAAGCTCGCACCTCCATTTTCCTCCCAATTTCCTGCTGCTGTAAATTTGAGTTACCACATTTTAGCAAAATCTAAATTTAAAACCCTCACCCAAGAAAGTAGAAATGCCATTGATTCCTTTAATAATTAACAACTAAAAACCATAAGTAAGCAAGAATGACCCCAGAAAGTCGAATTCCGATGGTATTAGAGTAAGAAAGCACGGCGAAATTTGAAAAAGGCTTGACAATATAACCTAATTTCAACAAGGCTTGATAAACAAACCCAGATGGGGTGCACGAACCTCAATCGCACCACAGCTTATTTGACCTGGCCCACGTTCCTTCTTCTGGCATCAAGGACTCATCGAACATACTCATGATCTGAATTTTAAAAACAAACCCAATCAAACCCAGGGCAAGGAGAAACTGAAATAAACGGGAAATAAACCGTTTGTAAATACACCCATCTCTTGAATCCTGTCTATCACTACCACAGCCTCTTGACCTCTTCCCTTCCAAACCATACATCAAATGCATTAGAACATAATATCTATTAACTGCTGACCCATAATAAGCGCCCAAACAAATACCAAGACAAATATAACCGGTCAGACGAAGAAGGAGACAAACGGAGAGAGAGAGAGAGAGAGGGGAGAGAAATTAACTGCTCTCGTCGTCGCCAGAACTGGAGCAGCCGATCCTCTTCCTCATCCGTAGGCTTTCTTCTTCTTCTTCTTCTTCTTCTTCTTCTTCTCTGTGCTTCGATGTGGCTGTGTGATGGGGAGAGAACCGTATAGACGACAATGGAGATGGGGAGAGTGAGAGGCGCACAGAAGACGGAGAGGCCGAGTGAAACGTGTAAGCCACCCTCGCTCTATCCCAAAAGGACAGTGCACGTGGCACCCAAATGTTACCCCACCTGCTGATAATTGCCCTTGAATCTGAACCAATTTACGCCTCATACCGTAAACAAAAAGACCCATTTGCCCCTCCGAGATACACCTGTGGGCTGTGGCTGTCAATTGGAAGGGTACAATTGGAAAAAACGGGTAAAATAGGGCCGCCGCCGCACCAAATTGCTCTACGCGCTTTTTCTCTAGCTTCATGGATGTATTGAAAGATTAATGTTTTCTTTATTATTTGAAAAATATAAGAATTTTACATTGTCTTCTAAAACTTTCTTGACTTCTATCATAAACAAAGAAAGGTACATGGATATTTTAATTGCCAAAAAGAAAAAGAACAAAACATTTCTTTTTTATATTTTGTAGTAATATACTATGAAATATTATCCATATATTGATGCTTAATTGAGCTACTAGAGTTAACATAATTTTCGAACATTCTATAAAATTCTTAGAGCTGCCACTGTATGTCTCTAGCATTATTCAAAGTGTATATTAGATGCATATTTAGATTGTCATCACGTCGGATCACGCAGATAACGGCACGTGGATGCCCATTTTAAAATGGAAATGGGTCAAGCAATACAAGTCGGCTCAGTTTCTCTCGCATTTTATAAAAAAGTCTCTCTTTATTTTTCTCCGTATGGAGAGACCCGACTACGATTACAGATGCCAGAGGTACATAAGTTACACCAATGGCCTGTGAGTTGTGAGGCCAAGGTTTTAAAACTCGCTAGGCTCTCTCAGGGCGATCGGGCATCTTCTAGCTTCCAGGGCCGAGTACTCGGCACCTAGTCGGCAATTAGTTGGTCTAGTTAGCGAGAGGCTTCTAACGTCTAGGCGCCGAGTACTCTTCCATACTTTCTTTTAGAACACTGTGTGATGCCCAATTTGATGTCCCTTGCAAATGATTTCGACCCGTTCATTAATGTTAAAATTATGTTTCTGGTGGCCCTGCAACAAAATTAACTCAATTGGATATGTGTAAGCACTTGATCCAATATTCCTATACTTTCATTAACAAACAATTTGGATCATTCTTGTGAAAAATGGGCTCTACTTCCTCCACAAATCAATAAACCACGAAAACATGACGCAAAACTAACAAATGTAATTTTTCTTTGAATAAAGACAAAACGAATAAACAAAAAAACCAATTTATTCTTTTTTGGCAAAGAGTAAATGATATCAAACCGTTTATTAATTTTAAAATTATATTCCCTCCGTCCCTTATTAATTTTAAAATTTTTTAGGCTTTTTTGGTTTTTAGTTTTGCAAAAAAAACTAAGTGATTTTTTGTTAGTGGAATGAGATAGTTTTTGAGCTAAAACAAAACTGTTTTTTTTTTAGCGAAATGGGGCCTTAACTGGATATTGGATATGCAAGCACTTATCCAATATTCCTATACTGCCTGCACAACCCTCGTGTTCGTCGCACTACCCGCAGGTTTATCTTTAGCAATCGAATTTGCAGTTTCAAGTTTGGAGTGTCTCATAGGAATCTCAAAACCCCAGATTTCGAAGGTAACTTTTGTCTCACCCTAAATACTCCGTTCGATTTGCAGAATTTTCTTTCGATAGTAGATCTGTAACTTGCAGTGACATTTGAGGAAAATTTAAATAGGAAAGGCATAACTTCTTACAAAGAGATGACAGCACCTCTCGCAATGCATCTTGAATGAGAACAGATATGGCAAAAAATTGACTATTTGGTAGTAAAATCCACTGTTTTCTGTGCTATAATTTGAAGGTCATACCTGAATCTGATGTAGTTTCTTCTTTTCTTCTCGTTAGTTATATCCCTTGTTCTGATCGGGAAAGATTACAATCGTTTTCGACAGCTTCCCCAAATCCGTTTGTATCATTCGCATCTCTCAGCTTTTGGGACGACAACAATGGGTATTGAGATGAAGTTTTTAGGGATGGATTTCGGCTGTGCTTTTGAATCTCTGAGCGACGGCAAATTCCCAGAAAAAGACTGTTTACTTCCACTGATTTCGAAGCTCCTTGGCTACTGCATCGTTGCCGCTTCTACCACCGTCAAACTTCCTCAGGTAAAACTAATCCTCACCAATTACCCACTTCCGTAGATAAAGTTTTCATCTTTTATATTCCCATTTCGTTATTGGGTAAATTTCGGTATAACGTACAGGCGGTGTTATGTTTTTGGAAATTATGAGGTTTGTGTGTTAATTCACTGTTATGAAGTGCGTATCATAAGATAGATTGTGGGTAGGTTATGAACATTCTGGGTTTTACAGCTTGTGAGAAAGGGTGTGATAAGAAAGGGGAATGAGCAAATAAAAAAGTTCCTATAATTTTTTGTACTTCTCTATTTCTCACCAAGTACTCAATCCAAATGAGTGATTCAGTTAGAAACTTTAATCCTCTCTCTTTCTCTTATCAAATCCATCAATCCAAAGGGTAGACATAATCTTGTGATGAGAGAAGTTATGAGGTTTTGTGGCTAATTTTTTTATGATCTTTTGTGGTGTTATGAACCACTGGGATCTTTTGCCTTCTTTTATTTCTCATCCCGATATGGATCTGCTCAATCCCGATATGGACGTTTGCTTTTACTGTCATCAGCAGCGGTTCGAGATTTCCCCATTAGACTAGCCAAAATGTCCTCCTAGCCTACCTCCCAGCCAACCCCTCAAACCCCTAATAAGAATGCTACCTACAAGCAAGACCCCGACCCCCTAGTGTTCAGCCACAGACTTTGAGTTCTGAGTGATCTACCTGAGCGAGGAGGCTGGGGCGAGGTTATTTCTAGTGCTTGGGTCAACGCTTGGTTTTGTAGTTTGTTCTTTCAGTTTTCCTTGTTTTTTGGTTCAACAATTCAAGATATGGTGAATGTTAGATCTTTAATCTTGTGTTTGACCCTTTTGTGTGGAGACTTATGTGTGGTAATCTTACGGGTTGTTACTTTCTCAATTGCATCTTTTTACTTTCGAAAGATTGGAGTAAATATTGCTGTAAGGTTTCAGTAAGTCCAATCCATTGTACGTTTTGACTATTTGCTGTCAGAAAACCATACAATTTGCATTCTTTGTTTAAATTAGCTCTCCTTTGACTAACTTAATGCCATTTCCAATGGGTTACATCGCTCCTTATTCATCTGTTAAGCTGGTGTTGGAACCTTAGCTTATTGTACCAAGCTTCCACTATGCTCCCATGAACATGTACTGCGTAGAAAAATTTGAGGGTCTCAAATCATCAAATCGCGTTATATGAGGAACTTACTAAATACAAGTTTCAGTATCCAAGCATACTGCAATGTATTTCATTCCCGGAGTTTCATCACCTTTTATAGTTGTGAACCTAAAGAAGAACATCTTCCTCCAATTCTCTGACCCATCATTATGCAGTGTCAGTGAACTAGGATTTGAAGAGATGGTAGAATAGAAATATGACGACATGGAGTTTCAGTCGATCCTGATGTGTTTGGAACTGTACCTATTGTGTTGTTTGGTGTGTAGGGAGAACTAGTGTAGAGACACGGACACGGACACGGACATGGAAATGGTCTCGGGATTTCTAAAAATGGGGACACAGACACGGCGAAAGTAAATAAAATATTAAAATTTGTTTTATAACAATGGAAATACAGTTATATGTATAAACATGAAGCTTCAATTTATATAAACAAGCATTACATTATACTCTTGACCCAAAATGTTTGAAGTAATACACATTTGCCCCCCCAATTTTTTTAAAAAATGCTTATTTAGCCCCTGTTGTGTCCCCAACGTGTCCCTCACGTGTCTCGCCGTGTCCCTCATTTGTCCCCCTAAAAAAGTTCAATAAATTTATTAGCATGCCACGTGGCGTGTCCCATACGTATTATGCTGTGCACCAGCCTCTAGGAGTGTTGGTGCTTCATAGGTGTAGAGTGTAGACAGGGAGAGGGAGAGGTAGAGAGCCTTAACTTGTTAAGGATCGTAGTCCTCCTTTCATGATTAAATGATTCTTTTATTGTTTCCTTTCCTTGATGGTTAAAAACATGAACCTACTTAACTAGTATCGTACCTTACTTTTCATGATAGATGAAAGATCTTTTGACTTTTGAGTGGTGAAATTGACATGTTGGAATAGTAGAATGTCCCTTCATGTTGTGAAAGTAGTGGCCATATGTGTACCGAGAGCTACAATGGCCTTGTTTGTTTCCCTGTTTAGTTTTAGTTTTGATGACATCATCATTTCCCTCATTTCTCTCTCTATCTCTCTCCACTCATTACACCTGCTGATATCATCAAAACTAAACTAAATTATCTAACCAAACACAGCCAATGTAATTCCTTGATTATGTCTTCGCTAGTAGTAGCTTTTGCCGCGGGAATTTGCTTCTTGCACCTTGAACATGATATGTTTTCTTTTGAATATCTGATTTGTATGTTCTGTAGCATCTCTAATTTGATGCTTCTCTCCATTTGCAGATATTAAAAATTTTGAAACACCAAAGTGTCAGAGGGCTTAGTGTTATGGCCTTTGAGCTTGAAGTAGTTGGCTACACCATTGCTTTGGCTTATTGTCTTCATAAAGGGCTCCCATTCTCAGCTTACGGGGAGTTGGCATTTCTTTTGATTCAAGGTTCTTTTTCCAACATTGTGTTTATATTCTTTCATGTTCTAATGTTTAATATGATGTGATATTTACTGGTATGTAGGCGAAGCCTCCCATTTAGTGCTTTTTGCTTCCAGCGCTTTGCTCAGCATTTATTGATCCATTTTAGTAGGGGTTACATCAGAGACTGTACAATACTAGTTCCCATTTAAATTCATGATAGGTGATTGTTCTGGATATTGGAAATGATTTGGATTAAGAAAAAATTGGTGTTGGACCGTTGGTCCTTTATAAATATAACAGCTCCCTTGTCCAATACGTTCGCTAACTGTAACCAAAGGCTAGTTTTTTGCCTAACTAGCAGTCAGAGAAAGTGTTGCTGCCAAACTTCTTTTTCTGGTGTCATGCAGAAATATTATTATTGACAGTGTAACATCAAATGATCTAATACACGTCTCTCCTCTTTTGCCTTGAATGTTGCAGCTATAATTTTAGTTGCAATCATCTATTACTATTCTCAGCCTCTGGGAACCAAGACGTGGATGAAGGCATTGCTGTATCCTACTTTCTTTCTCGAGATGATTGCTTTTTGACATTGTTTTGAAAATCTAATATGCAGTGAGAATTTATAACTACTGTCTCTTACAGTGGAAGTTCTCTCCATGCGGGAATAAGAAACATCGTGTTTTTCCTCAGTAATGATATTGCAGATATTGTGGTGTGGCACCCACCATCTTGGCTGGTCAAATTGATCCCGTTCTCTTTGAAGCTCTATATGTGAGTGACTATATTTAATAAACAAAATGCGATTCAGCTTCTAAGAGCCACTTATCGTGTTTGTAAACAAGGAAGTCTGTGCCATTGTGGTCAGCATAGCTGTCACTTATAAGCTTACATGCTGAAAATTGCTTAAAACATTTGATTTTACTCAAAAGCAAGGGAACTACTTTCACTTCCGCTTACATTGTATCTGCTTTCAACTTTAAAGTAAACTGCAACAAATAGGCCCATTGTCGCTCATTTCCCTTTAAATGTCTTATTCTCCTCAATTTTGTGTTTTATTCTGTAGACAATCACATCTAAAATTTCAAGCAATTTATTTCTGCTGTAAACCAGAATTTTATGCATGTCGTAACACTTTTCTGATGTGGATACATTGCAGGCATCTCAGCATGCAATTTTTTTCTTCGCTAGGGTCCCACAAATTTGGCAGAACTATAGTGTAAGTTGACACTGAATCACTGATGGCTTGTTTTATCCTCTATCTTCCTTTGGTTATTTTCTCATCCTCCCAATCATCAGCACCCCACCCTCCCCTAAGAGGCTGAGACACGCATCTGCCGACCTGGACATACCTTGGCCCCTTGATTACATGCATGCGGTAGGGCACACTCACAGAAAAGAAACACCTTCCGTGTGACCCTTTACGCACATCGGCACCCTACTTGTTGATCTTCCAACGTGACACTGTATTAACATCTGTCACCATGGTTCACAATCTATAGTATATTAAGTTTTTACGTTACCTTTATTACCTCAAAAACGGTGGCAATGTTAGAGTTTCATTCTCAGTTTACAATTAGGTGAATTTATTATTTACCTCTTTTATAACATTCAGCTTAACTTGTGGTATTGCTCCGAAGTGTTGCAGCATTCTAACTAGCTACATCCATACGGCTGTTCTTTGTGCAGAACAAAAGTACTGGGGCACTCAGCTTTTTAACCTGTTTAATGAACTCTGCAGGCTCATTGGGTG
The DNA here is from genome assembly GCA_963854785.1 of Vaccinium vitis-idaea. Taxonomy (NCBI): domain Eukaryota; kingdom Viridiplantae; phylum Streptophyta; class Magnoliopsida; order Ericales; family Ericaceae; genus Vaccinium; species Vaccinium vitis-idaea. Next base: position 32,485,799 of record OY978226.1, on the reverse strand, counting down.
AGTGTGTTTTTTCACACCAGCATAGGGCAGTTGTTATGTTCAGGGAATGTACTGAATTGACTTGTTTTCTGCAGTGAGAGTTTTTACCAGCATCCAAGAAAAAGCTCCAACAAGCGGTATCCTTGTCTCTATGCTTATAACCATGACTTATTTTGGGTCAATCATATGTCTGATATCTAATACTCTAATTGAATGACGGGCATTAACATTATAGTCATTTGTTAAAAAACGAAAGGAAAAGAAGAAGAAAGATAATTACCATGTTGTATATGGAATTCTGGGAACATGACCACTTGGTTTGCCAAGCAGAGGCATATCATTGTAATTGCAAAACTTATTAAGGTCATAAAGTTGGCACTTGCCCTTCTAATAGTACTGCTATTTATTATATAAGGCCATTTGTTTCAAAATGCTAATTTTTGAAAATAATTACATTTACCTTTTTGCATCTCTCAATGTAAAGCCAAGCAATGTTAAGGATCATTGAGTTTCCGTAGATAATCAAGCTTATTTTCTATATGCGTTTGATTTGCTGAATGTTTTTATACATTTCACTCTTTGTATCCTTTTTTTTTGTTTGGAAATGTTGATCCCTTTATATTACTTATATCATGATTTACCAATGCTGGTCTCTGATAACAAAGATGCTGGGGAAGGGTAGATGACTATGATTTTTCCCAAACTAATAACATTTTACCGTTTGTGATTTGTTTTTATCTCCCTTTCTTAAGTTTTCCCAACTCAACTGTACAAGTAATTAAGATTCTCTTAGTTTCCGTTCATTTCTTTCCTTGAGAAATCCGAGAACCAAATAGAGCTTTGGGTAGGGGATTTTTGGAATGAACCTGTCGTAGTACACCCGCAACCAATCTAAGCTGCTCTTATGTGGCTTCATTCATGTGTTTTGTTGCCATTGTCCATATCTTTATCCAGGCGTTATAATTTAAGGTTTGCTTTTATTTTCAAGTAACTATTTGTTTGGTCCTTGATTCTTCATAGTGGTTCTGGGCTCTGCACTCGGTATTGTGATGAATGGTACCATCTTGAGCCAGATAATCATATACCAGAAACCATCTCAAGCGAAGAAAGAAAAGAAAAAGGATTAGAAGAATGAGGTTGGACTTGATTCCGTTGTTGTCGACACTCAAGGGTCAGGTGACTCAGGTAGCATTATTTTTCTGTATTGTGATTTTCCCAGATAAAAGTTCATATTGTAACGTTGAATAAAATACAACGTTTTCTTCGCCAAACCAAACTCCTTTACATAGATTGCTTCATTTTGTACAATGTTAGGTCTGTTACACAGTTTTTTTTTTTTTTGATCAACTACGTTTCTTACTTTCTTATGTTGTTGGCTTTATGATTAAGGTGAGCCATTTCCTTGTGATTGAGAAAATATTCAAATCAACTAAGAAAGTTATAATAGAATTGCCATATTTATGTAGTTCACCCTATTGGCACCGTCAATGGAGATTCGTACAGAATAATTTGGAGTTTCCCTTTCGCGACAATATTATGCTAAAGTTAGAAATACAGTTATGTTTGTAAATAGAGTTTTGTAGCTATCATGGACTCATGGGGTCTGCATTTAGAAATACAGTTCCAAAAACAATTTCCTTCTCCCATTCAATGATTTTTCCCCCTCAATCAGAACTTGTTCGAAGTCCTTGAAATTTTTTAAAAAATGAGGAAAAGATACAACGTAAAAAACACTCAAAATTGAAGACTGTTTATTTTTCACGTTACATCGGGAGACAAACAAGTGCACAGATGCTCTAGCTAGCGAATTATTCAATCCTGTTGTTTCTGTTTTAATCCCAGAGTGTATTTGTTTTCTCACTTTTCAACCGCATAGGCACGAGCGAAAATCCAGAGGTGTGAGCAGCTATGCGAGCATGCCGGAAGAAGTTGTCGGCATCCAACATGTGGGCAAGCCTCAATTGGGTGTGACCGAGAGGGTAAGGCCACAATGAGAACATAAGATTTCGCAACCGTGTGAGGAAATAGAACAAACTAAAAACGGATTCACTCCATTAAATTGGGTTAAGAAATTGGATTCGATTGCAAGGAACTGAAAGGTACTGGAAATAAAGAAGAGTCACCATGATCTTCTTCACACCTTGCCAAAGTAAAGGAGAGTCCCTTCACTCTCGTCTGATCATTCCACCCCAAATTTGGGGGCCCCATTTTTAACATTGGCAACAAAAATTACTGGGTTACAAAAAAATTAGGAGTAGAACAAAACTGTACGCAACCTTATATAAAACTTTTTAGAAAATTGGGTAAACAAAAAAAATTAGTACTTAGAAAAAACTCTACACTTGAGGACAAAACTCGTATACTGTTTTGGATGGCTCGGATGCGTTTGGCAATTTTAATTTAGTACACATCTGGGTCGTCCAAAACACGATAGGACAGCCAAGGGGTGCACGGCACTCCCGGATTCTAGATTAGGCTCATGGAGACTTGGGTCCATATACAATTGATTGCCTTTGAGGGGAATTTACAAATAAATATGTCAGGAAGCTTCGTTGAATGCCTTTTAAGGGGAAGAGAATTTATGAGATTGTGTATTTTTGCATGGCAATGCAGCTTTTACTCGACCCTACAGACTACGAAAAATTAGCTACGAAACTGGCAACGAAATGAAAATAATGAAAAATGATACATACACTCCATGGGAGCCACTCCCAGCCACACCCTCTCTCACATGGGGTGTGGGGCCCAGATGTGGGGACCACACTCCCATGTGAGAGAGAGTGTGGCTGGGAGTGGCTCCCAGGAAATGTATGTATCGCCATTGGAAAATAATTTGACCCCGAATTCCTCTCTCTCTCTCTCAATGGAGCTGGGTTTGAGCTTAGGAGGAGAGTACTACTACTCCATCACTGTCGCAACCCCCTCCCCCCTCCTCCGCCGCGCCGCCTCCGCCTCTGTCTCTTCCACACCACCGCCAGGGCACGTTTCAGGTGTGTATTTATTGTTATTGGATAGACTGTATTTCACAGTAATAGGAATTAGATGTTTGCATATGACTGTATTAATTTGGTAAATTCATCCGCAGATTTTCATAAATCATGGTATTGGACTCAATTGCAATTTAAAAAAAAAAAATCAGAAAATAAAGTTAAAGAAAACCGAAAGGAGGCTTATATAATCAATGTTCTTACCTTGGATAAACATAGAATACTGCCGATCAGCCGATCCCTTTCTCGCAGCACCAGCTTGCCTATGATGGTTTTGAATATGCAAAACAAAATACATTTGACAAGCCATGACAGTTAATTAAGATTATGTATTTGAACTCCTTGACCTAGCTAGAAGGAAAGGACATTTACAAATAGATTGATTCCTTCCACATAGGGCTGTCAATGTCGGATCCGGATTTGAACTAATCGGCGAGATGGGTTTTGTTAGGGGTGCAGAATTTTAGGGGAATAGTTCAAATCCGGATCCAAACCGATTTCCATAAATCCGATAACAGCGATGCAGATCCGAAATTTCGGATCCTGGTACAAAAATGGGGATCCGGTAGGACCGGATTTTCTAGGGGTGCATAATTCTAGGGGAATAAAAGGAATTTGTGTCCATTTATATTTAAAAAGGATGGTTTTTGTTTTAGCGAATCCGGATCCGGATCTTAATCGGATCGGATCCGGATAATCCAAATCCGAATTTTATTCGGATTCTCGAATCCGGACTATCGGGTTATTAGATCCAGATTCGGAATTTTCCGTGTCGGATCCGGATTTGGTTCTGGACCAAATCCGGTCTATTGACAGGCCTGCTTCCGCGTAAGTCTTCTACCCTTCTTGCCATTGAACTATTAAGGGGAGAGAAGCTACAGGAAATTGGCAAAAAGAATCTTTGATAAAAAATTTCAACAAAATTATCTACCACAAGAACATTGTCTAGGTAATCAAAGTGATAGACCCAAAACATTGTTGGACATTAACATGAAAATCAAAATTGAATGAGATGTTTACCTTATTTCGTTTTGTCTTTTCTATCTCCAGAATCTAACAGCCCTTGATAAAGTAGGAAGACAACAATTGCATGCACCACACAATGATGACAAACATGTTCTTCAATATTGAAAATCATGATTAATGGTGATATCTTTAACATAATATCCATCATCCACAAATCAATAACTTCTATTGGATTAGTGTTACAAATAGGAGTCCATTGTAGAAACCGTTTAGGATATACAAAATAGGATATGTATCAGTGAAAGAAACCTGGTAGTGTCCAGTCGTTGAGAGGATTAGGAGTACTTGAATCTACGGCGGCAACGGCGGCTGGAGTAAAGAGGAGAGAGCACAAAGAAGGAAGATCTTTTGGGATAATATTACCCTAATCTTTTACTATCATGCTCGTAAGTGTAACCATACCAATTTTTCGCTTTCCTATTCTAACCTCTGTGATGTCATACACGGGAAATACAAGGTTGACTTTATCCTCTTAGCTGGATATTTGAGACTTTTACCACTTGATTAGTTCGAGCTTATGCAAAATTAATCTTAAACATTCATCCTTCACTTCTTAACCGGGCATTCAAACTTAATTTGTTTTATTTGCAGGGTATTCCAGAAGCAACAGAGGTTTTTGTTCCAGTGGCTCACAGAAGATGCAGATTGACGTGATGTATGCTGTGTTGAACATTATGGCTCAAGGTATAAGTTCTACACTTGACAAACTGGGCTAGTGCTACTTCTTATTTTGCCATATCTCTCGGGTTTTTATTTGCGTTGGTGGCTATTTCTTTCTATATTGGGGAGCTGTCTTGGATGAAAAGGAAGAAGCTTCCCATTAGAGTTGTTGAGTAAGTGGAATTAGCAATGGGATTTATATAGTTGGCTGTTGCTGTTCTTGAATTTTCGAATTATTGTGATAAATCATTTTTCATGATAAAATTCTCTAGTTCACTTGTGTTGGCACTACTCTTCGATTACTACAAGGTGACTAGAAAAGCCGGCCAGTGCCATCATTCAGAGATGGATGCCAATTCTGTAATTGTCATATGCATTGATTCCTTAGAATCTACTCCACGTGAAGTGAGGAAGTAACGTGAGGCTTCCTGCACAGGATCATATACTTCAAGTGGAGCATATTCTAAGGAATCAATGCAGATGACAATTACGGAATTGGCATCCATCTCTGAATGATGGCACTGGCCGGCTTTTCTCGTCATCTTGTAGTAACCGACGAGTAGTGCCAAGACAAGGGAACTAGAGAATTTTATCATGGTGAATGATTTATCACAATAACTCAAAAATTCAAGAATAGCAACAAAGAACTGTACAAGTCCCATAACTAATTCTACATACTCAAGAACTCCAATGGGAAGCTTCTTCCTTATCATCCAAGACAGCTCCCCAACAGAGAAAACAACTGCCACCAATGCAAATAACAACCCGAGAGATTGGCAAAATAAGAAGTAGCGCTCACCCAATTCATCGAGTGTAGAACTTATACCTTGATCCACGATATTTAGCACAACACAGATCACATCAATCTGCATCTTCCTCAAAAACTTGAAAGCAGAGATAAATAGAGAAAATACAGGAAGTCAACTACTAGAATAATTGATAAAGATTACATTAGTGATCTCGTGGTAGTTAATATTTCTTATCACAGTTTTGATAGACTTGTGATTATAATTGCTGTATTTTAATTACTCTTTCTTTGTAACCCATGATGAAATTTATGGTCTGTTTCAACGACGTTTTGTTTGAAGCGTTATAAAATCTTATTTTGTTTATTTTAACCACGCTTTATCTCCTGGCGTGATAGTAAAAGATTACGGTAATATTATCCCAAAAGATCTTCCCGCCTCCCTCCCTCTCGTCTCTTTCTCTCTTCGTCTCTGTTTCTCATGAAGATTGTCAGAAGACACATTTGATTCCAAAATCAGATAGTAGTGTGGAAATTGCTGTTGGAGCTATTGGGTCAGGTATAGCAGAGGATTAATGCTACTAATAGCTCTGGGACTTCTTTTAATTGTATGCACCAATTTTTTTTCTTTGGGATATGCTGGAGTTAGATCTGCTTGTGTCCTTGAACAGGTTGAAGTGCAAATTGCTAAAGCCAAGGAGAAGACTTTTAGCAGGATAGAAAAACTTGAACAAGTTGAGGAAAAGTGCTAATTTTCTGTTGTTCAAAAAAAAAAAAAAAAGAGTTGAGGAAAAGTGTTCGCTTGAGGAGTATTACATGGTAGAGGTATTCATCTTACTTTGAAGCGTGTTGAGAAAGCTCATTCTTTGGTTAATAAACTTCCAGTTACACTTTGCATCCTGTATTAGCAATCGAATTTCTTGACTTTCCATATGACATTCCATAGAAGAGAAAAATGATGCTAGATTTCAGTAGTTAACCTCATGTCAAAGTTATTTGTGACCTCATTATATACTTGCTTCCCTCAACTACATTGCGATGATTATTCTTTTGGTATTGTTCATGAAAGGCGGAGGTGTTAGCTTTGAAAAACACATCATGGGAAAATGGGAGAGGCATCGAGTTCAACTCTGATGGTGTAGGTATTACCCTCTCAGATTTAGCTGTTTCGGGTTTCCTCTTTATTTACTTTGTTGTAAGAAAACATGTTCAACATTGTTTCCTTCTTTGTGCCTGTCCAGATTCGACTTCTTTCCATGACTTGAGAGTATAAAAGTTATGGCTGGAGAACAAGCAAAAGCATAAGAGGCCGAGGGTGTGGACTTCTTATGTTACTCAATCCTGGACTCCCATGAGTGTTTATTAGTCGTACTGTGCAGTTGTGGCCTATGCACAAAACATTGATCTGTTCCAGGACCCGAGGAGACTTCAGGGGCAAATGGCAGAATAAGAAGCAAATGTTGTGTCAAAACTAGGTCTTATGAAGATACAAAGTAAATATAGGGGTCCTGGATTGCCAATTGCCATATGGTGGGGGGAGAAATATAGGACTCTCCGTCACAGAAACAATGCTGCAAACTCTCAAAGATGATCCCTCTTCCATCCATTAAAGGTACTCACACACATCAAGCCATAAAGAATGAGATGGGCACACAAAAGAACAGTTAAATTATCCCAATGTTGATGCATTTTCTGTTCTATCAAGCCATGATTTGTTTTATTTGTTAGTTAACTTTTGTTCTTTGGGGCAAATGGTTTTTGGCATGAAAAAAAATAACCAGTTAAAGTACTGATGAATAGATATCTTAATAGGATTGGTCCAACAAAAAAAGAAGATATCTCAATAGGTCAAGTACGAAATTATGTTTTCTTAGCCTGTTCAAATTGTATTTTAGATAGTATCTTTTTTGTTTCTATTGATTTTAGAAACCTGATACAACATAGTGCTGCATTTATTTGTCATTGGACGCATCCTAGGCTTTCTGTGCATTGTCAAGTTTTTAGATGGTTGGATTCAGGGACGGATCTAGGAATTCTCCCCAGCGGGGGCACCAATGCTAAAGTCAAGAGCAAGTAAACTAAATGATACTCCAAAATTTAGGAAGCTGATTTTGGGACTCTTTTTCAAAGGGCCGACGTCTATCTTCGTCGTCTTCCAATATCTTGGGGAATCATAATCGATTCCTTCATCATCATCTCTCATCCGAGACTCGAATGGTATCGGTTGTCACCATCGGGTCGCCTCTTGATCGAGGCACCCCTGTGTGTCACTCGAAAATTTGGTTAAGTATGGAAAAATATCTTTTTTCGGAAAGTTTCAATTTGGCCGATAAAAAGTCCCGGTATTTGTTCCTTAGATTTTTCTAAGCATAATGTATAATCGGATGATCTTTTCAAGTATGGGAAGGTTGTCTTTTGCCTCTTTTCTTCGGAGAAAAACGTGTCGTTTTTTGCTTTTGTACTAAAAGTGAGGGGATGAGATTTTGGTAAGATTGGAATATCAAAATTCTGGAAATGCCATTGTTTCCGAAAGGGGGGTACTTCCTTATTTTTATAAATAAATTAAAGTAAAGATCATTCAAAATTATGATCTTTACTTAACTTTGGTTTATGAAAATAAGTGTTCCGAGGGGTACTTCTTTATTTGTTTTCCCTTATTTGTAATAAAAAAAAAAAATTTTCCTGAAATTGAGGGGGGGCATGTGACCCCCCGTGCCCCTGTGTGGATCCGTTCCTGGTTGGATTGGTCCCTTGAATTAGTCTGTCCATTTGGTGGTTTTCGAGTTTCACTTCATCATCGATCGTAAGCCTGAGAGGCTCTGAATTTTCTAGCCAAACCTCTGAAGAAGCATTGTTTGAAGGGATTATTACCTCTAGGTCTAGAAATGAGATGTCTAATTACCAATGAGGTAAATCATTTTTTTTAATTACCACTAAGGTAAATCACTCTTTTTTGGAGTTTAAGTTTAGTGTGCACTTTCCTATTACAGAGTTTTAGTGGTTTAGACACTTTCATAGAGTACCCTAAGATTTTAGGCACTTTCATAGGGTACCCCAGTCGTAGGGTACCCTAGAGTTTAGGTTTATGGTGCACTTTCCTATTATAGGGTTTTAGTGGTTAGGCACTTTTATAGAGTACCCTAGGATTTTAGGCACTTTCATGGGGTACTCTAGTCTTAGGGTACCCTAGGATTTTAGGCACTTTCATAGGGTACCCTAGTCATAAGGGTATCCTAGTCGTAGGGTATCCTAGAGTTTAAGTTTAAGGTGCACTTTCCTATTATAGGGTTTAATGGTTTAGGCACTTTCATAGGGTACTCTAGGATTTTAGGCACATTCATAGGGTACCCTATGATTTAGGCATTTTTATACGGGTTGGGGAGTTGATGGGAATTTTTCAGAGTTGGACTTGACCTGATGGTAATTATGAGATCCAAAGGTGACCTGTTGGTAAATGTCCCCTTTTTGAATGCAGTAATTTAGTAGTCACCCATGAAGCAGAAGCGCTTCTCGCCTCTCTCTTCCAAACAACCATCCAAGTGCGACCCAACAACAAACTTACCAAAAGATTTGAACAAGAAGCAGGAGGCCAGACATCATCAATTTGCAATTCTCCTTACCATCGAAGATAATTCTGGCTGCAGAGGAAGAGAATACGACTCGTAAACCCATGCGAGTTCTAATGCAGACAGCCACGTACGACGCCATCACCTTGCTCTGTTGCTTGTAGTGGTAAACCCAGTTGAAGATATTCCCGAAGAGAGCGAATACTCGTTTGAATGAAGAAGAACTGGTTTTTGTACTTCCTAAAAAACGTTCATTTTGAATCAGTAATCCAAAAGTGACTTGTCCACATGTTAAGGTGAACATCAATCCCCAAACTTTTCTGTGTTGTGCATTCTTTCCCTTTTGATTGGTAGTTCAAAAATACTGGCTCCATTAAGATGAAATTGTTTCGTTTTGTAATCATGGTGAGCTATCTCACCATTACTATTTCCTCTTTTATTTTGCTTGCAAGGAATACATACGAATATAAGAGCATCAATATAAGCATCTCTATTTTAACTCAAAACAAACTCTCCCAAAACCTAAAAAATCAGCCTCACCAAATACCTCACTAATTTGCTATATTTCTTAACTTCGCTACAGTAACACACCAAAAAAGATGACCTACTGTTCACTCACCAAAAGAGGAGGGAGGGAAGAGTAAAAAGTTTGAATAGAGAGTCTGATTCTGTGAGTTTTTGATAAAATGACTTGCTAAAATTTGAATAGAGAGTTTGATTTTGTGAGTTTTTTGAAAAGTGACTTGCTAAATTATAAAAGGTGTTTTTGAGGTTAAATTTGGTATTTTTTTTGTGTGTGTGTCAGATAAGATGCACATCGCTACAATAACTGAAACATAAAAAATGAGCACAACACATGTGGTCTGACACTAGTTGACATAGAAAGAACACAAATAAGATCAGAGTAGTCAGGTTATGACACAGCTCATTTGTTTTTCATTGTGGGTGATGATCACGGAATTCATTTATTTATTTTGTCAAACTATTTCTAAGTGATCGAACAAACAAATAAAATGGGTAATAAAATGAGCCATCAGTGTGGTTGGAATTGCAACGTGATATTGTCCGTTTCACAAAATTGACTTATTTTCAAAATTGACTTATTGCGTTTTATGAAATAGGACATTTTCTCATAATACATCAAGCCAATTCATGACTAAAGTCAATTTCTTGAACAATTGTTAGGTTAGAATCGGAAGACAATTAACTATTTTGTGTCATAAATCTACCGTAATAACTAGTTATTACACGGAGTTAGAGTTATCACACAATGCAATCGAAAGCGAAACCGATGAAATGGTACGATAACTCAACCACACTGGATCGTACTAACATTCTAGTAAACGAATATTTCGAGTATAAGTTTGTGTCTCTCATTAAACTCGGTGGAGACTGATTTATTACATATACAAACAAACTCGAATATTTTTTGAAGTTCGTTAAATACTACCAACTTAAACAAGCTATCACTCGGCTCGCTTACTTATGACATCTGAAAGAGTACTTTAAGTTTTACTAAAACTAAGCTCAAATCTATTGGACAACATCCATAAAGTCTTTCTTTTTTAAAATCCACTTATAATTACAAAGCCTTAAAGCACAAGATTCACACCCTCGACACAATTCGAATTAAGGGGCATAAAAACATGTAGTACATAAAAACTCGATGGACATGAAAAAGAGACGGAACTCCAATTTCTTCGAAGGGGGTTGCCGGTAAGATCTTTGGCCTAAAGCTAAAAATACTACTAGGACTAGTAGATTTTAATTAAAAATATGGCAGCAAAGATGAAATTTTACCCTTGAAAATGACAATGCGCGGACAAGTCTATCGAAGTCAGAGCGTTGAGGGATATAGTTAGGGGGTGTTCCACTAACAAAAATTTTTTTTCCAAAAACAGAGATAAGTCATTCTCTTACAATACATCACATAAAAAACCAGTTTATTAAAAAAACTAACTTAGTGGAACACCCCCTTAATGTCGAGATCCAAATCAAGATCCTAATAAGATAATAAGACAAAGAAAGTACAGTAAATAAAGAATCAAATATAGATGAGGATTTGAAAGTCATGACGATTGCAGCAAAAGAAGAAAGTCTTGAAACATGGCTGGCAGGATAAGATAGGGGAGTATTACATTCTAGCCCGAGGGTTCGTCCAATCCAGTTGTTTCGTGAAATTTGTTCTCTACATAATTAATGAGAATTCGATTTTTAATATCACACATGCTACAAGAAATAAATTTCTCGTGAACCTCCCAATACCAACTAGAAGCGGAATTGGTTGAGTTGCGGATAAGATGATTTGAAATGACACGACGGTGGAATTAGAAAAAGTAAAGGGTCGTAGTGTTACATTTTTTGATAATCAGATCAACATCTCATTCATGAGAAAGCCATCCGGCACTTACAAGATTTCATCGCAAAAAACGGAAAAGAACCAAAACTACTAAGCATCTAGACAAAGAACACGGCATAAACGCATAAAGGCGACCGGCTCCGGGCACTTTCTGGCAAAGCAGACCAACACTATGTGTAGGCATTAGAGACCGGTCCAGATGTAGTAGCAGAGAGTCCCAGTGGACAAACCAGTTCAAATCCTTCAACAACAGATAAGTGTAGATGAAATCTGGAACCAAAACATTGAGGTTCCCAAAATACTAAAAACATCTAAAAGATTATTTACCCACCACCACAACCCACCGGATCTGAGAAACCAGACCGGGATAAGTGTAGTGTTACATTGTGAGGCTCCATGTATGCGTTTGAAAAGGGTTTGAAGAAAGTCATGATTGGTATGCTGAGATTCATAGCCAAACATTAAATTCTACTCGTTATTGGACCAATTGTCCAGACAATTTGACTGTCCTTTTACACGGACCACTGTGTACTGAAAACCCCATCCGTACAAACTTTTATAATAAAGGTCGACTTGACTACCCACTTGTAGGAAGGGAAAATTATTCAATACTCCTCGAACACCCTGTTCTCCACCACAAATTGATGAGAATGTGAGGGATCCAAGTATCTAACACCACTGTGATGAAAGATAGACCTATCGAACTATGTGATAGCATCTCCAACCCGTTCTTCATTTAAAAGAGTCAAAATGATGTTAGGGTGCAGACAACCTTCAGCAGTGGTCTATCCCGGGAGTATAGGGGGCAGTGCCCCCACCGGGAGAGTAGGGGTGGGGGCGGTACCCCCACATGGACAATGATATTTTTTATCCTCGGGGTATAATTTCGGCCATAGACCCCGACCTATTTATTTAGCAGTTTGTTAAATTTTAGGGTTATCAGTTTTCAGAGAGAGACGAGAGAAAAACGTAGATCTCAGAGAGATTGCGAGAAGACTTGTACTCGTATTTTCGATTTCATAGTGGACTGGTGTGGCTCCCGTGGTTTTTCCTCGCGTTGAGGTTTTCCACGTATATCTTGTGTCTCGTTTTTCTTTCCCGTTTTTCATTACGCACAATTGTTTGTTGTTCTGATTTCCTAACAACTGGTATCAGAGACGCGGTTGCGGTAGGGTTTGTTCGACAAGTAAAGGTTTAATCTCGTTCGGGCATGCTACGTTTTCAGTAGGAGCTATGGGTTCTGAAGAAGGAAAACAGAAAATCGACAAGTTTGACGGGTCAGACTACACGTTCTGGAAAACGCAGATAAAGGACTATCTATATCAGAAGGATCTTTACCGGCTGTTGTTGGGTAAAGAAAAGGGGAAGAAGACTGGAGAGTGCAACGAGGATTGAGACGTTCTTGACAGAAAGGCGTTAGGGGTTATTCGCCTGTCTCTTTCAAAGTCAGTCACCCATAACATATTGAAGGAGAAAATAACGGAGGATCTTATGACAGCGCTGAAGAAGATGTATGAGCAGTCGTCTGCTGCGAATAAAGTACATCTTATGAAAAAACTGTTCAACCTGTCTATGGCAGAAGGGGTTTCCTTTATGTCACATCTCAGTGAGTTCAATATGATTGTTGATCAACTTATGTCTGTTGATATCAAGTTTGATGATGAGGTTCAAGCTTTGTTAATTTTGTTTCAGTTGCCAGAGAGCTGGCAGGGTACTGTTACTACAGTCAGTAATTCGTCAGGGAAAGAGAAGTTGAAACTGAGTGAGGTTGTTAGTTTGATTCTGACTGAGGAGGTCAGAAGAAATTCGATTGACAGTTCAGGTTCAGCCCTAAGTTTTGAGCAGCAGAGGGGCAGAAGCCAAAGTAAGGGTGGTCAGAATCAGAATATGAATAGGTCAAAATCGAAGAGCGGTAAAGAAAATTGGGCTAAATCTCATATTCGGCCCATCAAAGGTGAATGTTGGAATTGTGGTCAGATAGGCCATATGTCACAAACTTGCAAAGCACCGAAGAAGAATAATGGTGGGTAGGAGGCTCATGCTGTGTACGATGCACTTATTCTTGCTATGAACAACGACGCCGAATCGTGGGTGATTAAGTCGGGTGCCTCATTCCACGCCACTGCTAACAGGGAGGTTCTGCAGAACTATGTAGCAGGGGACTTTGAGAAAGTATACTTGGGGGATGATGAGTCATGTAGTATTGTGGGAAGCGGTGATGTTCAGATTGCGACGCAAGGGTACAAATGGCGTCGGAAAGATGTCAAGCATGTTCCGAATTTGAAGAGGAATCTTGTTTTGGTTGGACAGATTGCAGCAGCAGGTTATACATCAACATTCACAGGGGACACGTGAAAAGTCTCCAACGGTACCATGGTGGCGGTTAAAGGTAAGAAAGTTGGTACACTTTACTTGACTTCACATGGTAGCGACACACTTGCTGATGTAGATAGCAAGGAGAGTTCAAATCTGTGGCACAGAAGACTGGGACATATGAGTGAGAAGGGAATGAAGGTTTTGCAGTCGAATGGGAAGCTATCGGGGTTAGAGTCAATGGATATTGAGGATTGCATCTTCGGTAAACAGAAACAGGTTAGCTTTCAGAAATGTGGCAGGCCACCCAGGGCTCAGAAGCTAGAGCTTGTCCATACAGATGTTTGGGGTCCAGCTACTGTGTCTTCTCTTGGCGGTTTTTATTACTATGTTACCTTTGTCAACGATCACTCGAGGAAGGTATAGGTATACTTCATGAAGCATAAGTCAGAG